>WOGO01001014.1:0-19795 GCA_015342085.1 Leptinotarsa defecta | reverse complement strand
ATGGCGCGTTTTCGACCGGAGGCACCGGTTGACCTGAAGTGATCCTGTGACCGCGCGCTCTCCGCCCTCAATCTCGAAAACGGTTCACCGTATGAAAAAACTTTTTCAACAAAATTTGTAGAGAATTTTATATTCTACAATATTGATAATAAATACAAATAGCAAAAAACCCATAGGAAATGAGATATTTACAAAAAAAGCGCAAAAAACCGATTTTTGTGAACTTTGACCTTGAAATTTAATAGTTGCGTACACCCTACCATATGTAGGTTTTGAGAACTTTCAGGGTGTCAATATACAAGTATTTACAGACTTACAGCTGGGTATCCCGAATTCCGAGGAGAACTTACTATAATGACTGGACTAAGAGCCTTCGGCTGCACAATAACTGGAGTCAACTTATTAATTGATTAATCTTGAGAATATCGGAGTTTATATATAAAAAGGAGAAGTGCATTAGATCATTAACGTAAAAGCATTACATCGTTTAGTGTACCTACTTATCTTAGTAACCTATGACATATTTATGAGATTAGTAGTACAATGCGTTATTCATAAGGCTACATAACTTACTGTTATTCAGGAAAAGTCACTCCCAACACAGCCTCTTTTATATAGGTCCGAAACTATACGACAAACTACTACTTCAAATAAAAATATATAAACTCAGTTCCTTCAAATACCAAATAAAAAAATAGAAAAGAAAAAATGAAAATAAAATATATTTATAAATGAAAAATTAAAAAAAAAAAAAGGTACTCCTCAAAATTTTCAAATTCCCAGACACGATCAGTTTGCCACTTTTGTACCTCCCTAGACATAAAAAAAAACATGAAAATATTTTTGGTGTCACATGTCTTGAAAATGAAAACTGCCTGAAATTGTTGAAATCGGTTCATGACACTAGACTCTTGGATGCTTTCGAATGTCTTGAAATGGCAAAGTGTTACACGATAACTACGAATATGAACAAAGACAAAAGTCCCTTTCCAAATAGACTATTGATTATCTTTTTATAAATCATTCTTTTAAAATTAACGAGAAGAGTATTGCAGTTCTGGTGTTTAGGAAAAATGCTTGTTTTGGATTTACTATATGCCAGATTTTCCAGTTCGACCTTTCATTTCAGTATTGAATGTTGATTTCGGGGCGGAATAAACCCTTATGAATCCGTCCTTGTGTTCTTTACATCTACCCATCTATATAAATTGAAGAATCCCTGTAGAAGAGTGTCCGTTAGTAATTTCCAACCACGTAAACGTCCGAAAAAATTTATTTCGTGTGAAGTTTGCTTTCTCCTTTCTGGAATCGCTACAAAACGCTTCCACATTACTATTCATTACCCTTTCCAGTCGTATGGCGACACAAATTCTTGGTTCCGGTATCAGCGCGGAATCGCCTTGCCTGTCAAATATATCACTCACACTCCGGTGAGCACATACTGCGGAGGGACGGTCCTTTATTGGCAATTTGTCTGCTTTTATTATGATGATTTCGGAAAAAAGTTATTTCCTATCGCTCGTATAATTCCGATAGCGGGTAGCACTGAATAGATGAGGTTTTTTCGTTAGTTTTGCATCGCTACAAATTGAAATGGGTAAGACATTTTTTTTTTCAGAGAGAAAAACTGATACGGTATATGATGAGGTATAAAATGTTCGCCACATACCCGAACAGATGGGAAATGTGTTCTCGTTTCCTCGTACCCGTAATGAGCCTAATGCATGCATTCTAGAGCTTTTGGATTCTAAAACTGTCACTTTTCAAAATTCCTGGACCATACACCAAGTTTGGCATGTGAAAGAACTGAAACATCGTAGAGTTTAATTTTACTTTTTTTATCAAGAAATGCTGTGTTGGAATATATCATTTTCCAATTTGCATAACCCCGTTTTAGAATTTGCAAAATGTGTGTTTCAAAACGAAGACTTGTCAAGATATAGGCCCAAGTTTTTTGTAACTTCTTTCAAGGGAAGTTCTGTTCCATCTATTAGAATACTTATGAGGCCAGAACAACGATTTCTCGCCGCTGTTCTACCAAAGAGCATGACATTAGATTTAGATGCTTTAACAAATATGCAATATTTAGTTGACAAGGATAATAAAATATCTAGATCGGCAATAATTTGCCATAGGGCCTCGTTAATTGAATTCTCGTCGAATTTCCATGTACAGCTGAGTATCGTATGAAATCGAGATGTGTATAAAACGAACAAGACAGGACCCAATATTGAGCATTGAGGAACACCGTTTGCATTAAATCAGATTTTTTGTTTTTATACACAACTCTCTGCTAAGGTAACTTTTTAGTAGTGCTTCAGCATGTATTGAAAACCGTAGGTAGCCCAAAATAGCAAAGAAAAGTTCATGGTATATGCGATCGAAAGCCTTAGAATAGCCCAATAATATAAGAATATAATATTATCAATAGATCTGTGCTCATCACCTACAGCTTTCAGGAGGGCAGTCGTACAACTATGGTCAGGTCTGAACCCTGATTAACACTCGGGTAATATATCGAAGTCATTCTCGTAATTACGTATATGCAAGTTCAATACTTTTTCAAAAACTTTTAATAGCACATATGAAATGCTAATGGGCCAGAGATCGCTCAAACTTTCGGGGTTAGAATTAGACCTAAGCTTGCACAAGTTTAGACTTTTGAGAGTTGTCGTTCGTAGGGGCGACAGCTGATTAACAGAAAAACCGATATTTTTCAACAGATTCACAGACCTATGAAAGAAGAACAATATGTAGTGTTGGTGTTGAATAGAAAATCATCTTGAGATAAAACTTTTGTTCCAAATTCCAGAAAGTAATATTTCTCGTCCGATTTGGTATGTATTAAATGGATTTTTTTTAAAGATGAAGATTTTCAAAAAACATGACTTCACGAAAAAAATGCAAAATCTTGAAATCGACTGCATGCAGATATGGATAACTTCGAAGTCCTGAAACAAAGATACAAACAATAATTATGCCGTGAGCATACTTGATTCCATTATCATCTTCACTTATCAGGAAGTTATATCTATAGAAAGACTTTGTTGCTGGGTATCACTGTGGTCGTTAAAAGTCAAACATTATACACAATACTCCATGGTGCACTTGATGCAATATGGTAACATTTTAAATTCAAGGAAGAAACAAATACGTTACTTGTGGATTGAAGAGCCCAACTGAGATCCAAATGGATATAACAGATTCTATATGAAGATTAGATTGGTAGGGGACCTTTGCAGATCTATTGCGGTGCTTCTTGGTTATTAGAGCTCTTAATCTAAATTAATCTCTATAAGAAGACCCCACATCCTTGTTATTGGCTCCTTCATATAGGCTGAAGCCTTTGATTTTCCTTTTTTCATCTTCCATGCCATAACTTTGCTTCACATTCATAGCACGTGTAGTACGGTTTCTTCTTTCTCCCGATAGAACCTGCATGTTTCTTCCACCAATGCCCCGTTACTAGACCTACCACTAAACTTGCGGTTGTAATCTTCCGTGAATTTGGGCGAGGGTATATTTGCGAAATTTTCCACCTGCCTCATTCCAGAAAGCTTGTTCCACCAATTTAGCAATTTTGCTTATATCCTTAAGTTGATACGTGTCTTCATACTTGTCTTCGCCAGCCCACAGAAGAGTTCTGGATCATCATGGCCTTAGATGCACCTTCATGGACTGAAACATTAACCCTGTCATTACCCCTTTGACCTTCGTGTCAGGGTATTGAGCCTAAGGTAGCTCTATTGTGAGAACCTAGCTCATTGAGTGCATTACAAGTCGCGAAAAGATTTTATATGAGCTGAGGGCTTTAATTTCTGCCTAGCTGTTGGAGAAAATAGAAATAGTTTTGTTTTTAACCTGCTGCCTGAGCATCTCTCATACAACTTTGGTGTTGTTGATCTTTCGATTTCTCTCTCCAGAAACATCCTGTCTGGTCTCGTCTTAACGAAGATAATCCAATCTTTTGTCTTGCCGGCAACACTACCTGAGAGTAGTCATGAGACTCGTCTCACACAAGTTCTACCAAGCATTTGGAGCAGATACAGAAAATATCTATATTAATCGAAAACCGCATCTCCAAGCATCTCCATCATTTCACTCCCAAGTTCTTCAAGGATGACTGGTGTAAATATTCTAATAAGGTGTTTTTAAGAATCAGTTTCAAATGGTTATTCGAACCAGTCCGCTGTATCAAAAGGATCGTTACATGGCCGAAAGTAATGGAACTCCCTTTGTTTGTTTACAAATAAATAGCTCTAACTCGAAAATCAGCGAGGAAAGAAAAGAAATGAAAGTAGGTAAGCAGCATGTGGTGATGTATGATTGTAAAAAGCCCTAGCACTCTGGTTAGTAGGCGGTCGACTTCACGGAACCGGAAGATGAATGCGTATATGTATTGTTTCCGGTTTCTCCGAAAGAAACCCTCTTAATTCAAAGCGTTACTTAGCTAACGACTTCGTACAGAGTGAGAGAGTGCGGCCACAATAGGATTTGTCGCCGTCAAAATTAGCCGTAAATGAATTCTTTGCGGGCTCGTTTATCAAACGGGGCCTTTATTCTCTTTATTCGCCACACTTTACAATACATTAACTGTGTTTCAGTTGTTTTATAGGCTGGAATTATAGTCTTGTGGTTGGGTGATAATGGAAATACACTTCCTAAATCCTAATCTGGACTTACGACCACTATCTATTCCTTCATCGAATTATTTTTCACCTCACACAATCTGTAACATATTCAAAAAGTAACTAATAGAAAATTTGGTACAGGTGTAGAAAGGATAAAGTTTTCAGTTCAATTACTAGGTGTATGTAAAATATTTTTCACAAAAGAAAATGTTCTAGTCAATAACGTGATGGATTATCCTCAGAAATATCACATGTTTATGATAGATAATTATATATGTTAACTTCAACAGGAATTCCACAAACTATCTGGATTATAAAACTCCTGCACTATCTTTTTTGCAACGACCTTCTACTATAGTACATTCGGTATTGTGTAAGAGTGAAAGCATTCCAAGAATGCAAACATGCCAATGCAACATTATCGTCTCAAGCGAGATGCACTGCAATTCATCCACAAAGAAACTGAAATATTTCTACCCGCTACGCCCCTTGAGGACGCCGCTAACGAGCCATAGAAATAGTGACTTGCGACAAATAACTTCAGAAGAGGCGGCCGACGCTGTTCATCTTAATGTGTTAAATATAGTATTAATAGGCGTCGGTCTGGGGTTATTGATATAAATTTGCCAATGATGCGAAGATAACTGAATATCGTGAAAACTAATTTCGTTTGAATATTTTATTTTGAGAAGAACAATTTATATTTGTTATAGTTTTTTTATTTAGGATTGTTACCTTCTACAGAACTATAAAATAATCAGAATATCAAATTCAAAAATAAGAAAAATGTAGAAAGGGCAAAAAATTACTGCATTTGATAAATTACCTTTTAAAAAAAATCTTATTTGACAGTAACTAGGAATCATAAAATTTTGCATATAAAAATGAATATGTATCATCTGGTGATGTTTTAGAATTAGAGAGTATCCATTTTTAATCCAACCTATCTAAATCAAAACAATATAATTTGTAGTTATGATTTGTATTTTGATGTAAATCAATTTGATATTATGAGTATCGTTACTGAACTTGATCATAGGTTTGAAAGATGGATAATGTCTTCAGAACGTCACCAGGTAAGTATACAAATAGAAATAGATTTCCGCTGTTGGAAATTTGAACATCTGAATTTCGGACTAAACGGCGCTCAAAGTTTTACATTGTTCGACGTTTTGACTTCAGGAAGTAGAAAAGTGTGGCTGTACTGAGAGACTCATTCTAGGGTTATGATGTTCTAATCTTGCCAAACCTCCGAGGGAGTATGGCCTTCATTGACTCATGTTTCATCCAAATAAAAAATAGATTCACCCAGTGTTTCTGCTTCTTTATTGTATAATCTCTGATTTTTCTATCAACATACTATTTCTATCTTGTTTTCCAAAAGTGGAGTTCAGCTCAAGTAATATTTTCCATAATCCAGGTCTTCTAGTTCCTTAAGTATTCCTTAAGTAATTGTCGATCTATTCGGCTATACTCGCGTATTTTTGTATTGAATTGAAGAATTATAAACATTCATAACAATTGTTTTTTCATTTATATTTGATGCTGACAGTTTTGGGCGCTTCACGGTTCCCGAACAACCAGCTTCCGACTTGTATAGCTTTTCAAAGCGCTCTCGAAGTAAACTGAAGAATGTCACTAATACTAAGACTAAGACTGTAATATATTAAAACCATTCATTGCCTGTTGAAAATTCTCTATCTACGCCTATGTTCAATTAATGATTTTTTTTAGTTATTGAGAGGTGTATATTTTATGTTTTACTTTACTACCAGAGAATGTTCATTCCATGACGGATTTCAGTCTTATTTTAGATAGTTTGTGATAAATATAGGGATGCAATGACAATCAGTGTTTCATTTGTTCCTCTAAACTACCATTAGAAAATAATGCATTTTTTTCTTTGATAAAAGCCAAGTCGGTCCTATTGCCTTGAAAAAAAACAATGTTCTTTCAATCCCCTTCAACTAAATACTTCTTTCTTGTACAATGTCTTGGTTACTACTGGATATATTTTCACATTTTTCGTAGTTGATATGTTATTTTGTTTGTTATAAATGACATTTTTCAAGAATAAGTTTGTATATTCATTTATTCAATTCGTTGAGAGTAACTGCTTTGAATATACTGCTGCATTTTTTCTCATATGTGGACACTATACTATAGTCATACTGACTTGTGTATAAATTTGTAACTTGTTCTTTTCGATAATTTCGCCTATCACAAAAGCTGAGAAACTTTACTAATACGCTTCTGAGACTGAACTCTCCCTCTATCATTTGAATTGAAAAAATTCTAATGATACCTTTAATTTTTTTATTCGGTGACTCGTTACTTGATAAAACTTGATAATACTAGCCATGATAATGAATAAGCAATTTTTACAAACATTTTTTGTTTCTAGACGCCATGAAAGCCATCTTCAGGGTTTTTTGGTCGTGGTCATGAAGGTTTTATGCCTGACGTTTCGTCTACTACTGCGGTAGATATTATCGAAGACTATGTGGAAACGGTTGCAGTTCCTGAGTTGGTGCTCGAGTTGTTGTTCCGTTCCAAACGCGGTAACTACGATGCTGATATTTGACTCTGGTTCATAATGATAGCTCATAATGATATAAATCCAGAGTCAAATAACCAGCATCGTAGTTACCGGAACAACAACTCGAGCACCAACCCGGGCACAGCTTCCATTACTACATTCACTTTGATAAAGTCTATCGTAGTAGTAGACGAAATGTTAGGCGTTAAAGCCTACAGACCACGGCCAAAAAAACTAAATATAGCTTTCACACAGTTATCTCCTACTGTGGAAAATTACATTCTTTGATGTCAATGTTGATTGTCTTGATTATATTCTGTACAATTCTATGTAGTACAAGATATTCTCTGGCACACTGATTCTTTGAGCTCACGCCAATATATTGCTTTGCTGACTGCACCACAGTTGTTTCGTCATTCTATTTGAATTCCAAGACATCGGAGGCGGATGCACATCTTCACCGATGTGCAACCGCCTCCGATGTGATGTTTTTTTGCAAGAACTGACTCGAAGGTTACTGTACCCGTTTTGTGTTTTGGCACAAACATGACGCTGGAATTGCAAAGGCCGCTTCTCGAAAGCTTGGAACACTGTTCCGAACAGGAAATCTGTACACACCTCAGCAACTTTTGATGCTTTATAAAGTTCAGTTCAGACTTTCTTTGGAGTATGTATGGAGCTTCGCCCCCAAACATACCCTGAAGCCGCTGGATTCCATCCAGAAAAGAGCCATCCGCTTGATTGGAGACGCGAACATCACTTGCAACCTTGATATTCTGGAACATCGAAGAAAGGTTGGAGATTTGTCTCTCTTCTATAGATACAACACTCCAAGAGCGCCTTGAGGATTTTTCTGTAGTGCTTATGTTTTAACCTCAAAATTGTACATGAATAACTTTGACTTCTTCGATACTGAAAATTTCTCACTCACGTATAACACCTGGACTGAAAAACGCGTTTTTGTATTCAAAATTGGCTTTATTCATCAACGTAATCTCTATCAAGAGCCACACAATCATTTCAGCGCTGCTATATACGGCCGTTTCTTTGCAATTTCGGCCTTGTACCGCTCCAATAACGCAATAAAATATTCACTGTTGATGGTATTTTTCTTCCCAAGATATTCCAAGACCATAACCTTTCTAGCCGATTGTTCTGCTTTTGGGCGCTTTGAATGAGATTCACCAGTTGTTCTCCACTCAAATGACGATTGTTTTGATTTCGGAGTGGAATAATTGATACATGTTTCTTCCATTGTCACATATCGACGCAAAAGTTTCGATTTGTTATGTTTAAACATGGTCAACAGTGAGTTCGCGCGGCATCCACTTTGAACAGAGCTCAAGGTCAAATGCTCTTGCAATATACAGCTAACACGTTCTGTTGATATTTTTAATGCTAGCTAACTCACGCAACTTCACCTTCAGATCAGTCAAATCGATTTTCATGTTTTCTGGTGTTACTGCCTCATTTGGACGTCCATTACGTTCTGCATCATCGGTGTCCCTACGACCACGTTTAAAATCAGCAAACCAACGTTTAATTGTTGTTTCTGATAGAGCGGAGTCCTTATAACACTTTTTAAGCCATTCCTCTGCGTCAACGGTATTTTTTCCCGTCAAGATGCAGTGTAAAATTAAAATAAGAAATTGTTTTTGATCCATTGTGCTGAAAATAAAAAAAGTAGTGTCACTCTTAGAACAGTAACTCACAAATTTATGAAAAGAATGTCATGAAATATCAACAGTTTTCTTTTGAAGGTTAGTATTTATTATTTGCTGTTAATGAAATGGAGTCTAGTATTAATTATATTCAATAATACTTTTTAACATTTGTAATAATCGTAATACATGTAACTGTAAAGAAGACACCGCCATTACTAACTCTTAACAGAACAGCATCAATTGACATAAGACAGATGAGACAGTGTTGCCAAAATGCTAAACTAACAGTATTAACTGAAAAAGCGGTGAATGCAATAAGACTAGCGCCATCTATGTGTTAGCCCCAGACTCTTCAGTAGGTAAAACAACTCCATTACTATGTTATTATTTCCCTCCTTGAATTTTATATTCTCTGACTATATAGCTTCATATTAGTAATTTTGAAAGTTCCCGACAGAACTGTCGAATCAAAATGTTGATTCATTTTATTAATGAATGAATTATATTCATAATTTTTTTTGAAATTCCTACATATAATACTGTTATGCAAATTCATTTGGATTCTTGAAAAATATCTGCATACATATTTTCCTCAATATTAGTAACAACCTGTGTATCCATTATATTTGTTTCCAATTCATAAATATGGGGATCCATGAAAAGTAGAACATTTTGGAAAATAAACTACCTACATGAAATTATCTGAACACATAATTTTGGAATATCTAACCCAGCACTGATGATTATTGCTTTTACTATATCGATTTTTCGAAGTGAAACTTTTTCATTACTTATATATGAAGCCATGTCTTCGTAATTTTCCAATTTTGCCAAGTCAAAATTTGTTACTGCTTGTAAAGAAAGTTTTTAGCCTTCTACTTCTCCATCTAGATACAAAAAATGTGAAAATCTTCCAAAGAAAGAAAGGAGGCAGTCAATTTAAAAAATTGACTCTACAAAGATGTGTAGATGATGCAAAGAAGTTACTGTCAAGACACAACTCTCCGAAACAGCTATTTTCATATAAACATTGAACTACACGAAAGAAAAATACTTTTGAAACAAATATTTTCATATGAAAGCTACATTATACGAAAAACAATTTTCTTTATTCCGTTTGTATTTCAAACATTCGTATGGAATCAACTCAGATATCATTCACAGGATTTCTACACAACAAAATTAGTGAAAGAAGTGAAATCTTACAAGGAACACTCTCATCCTCACTACTAGACATCTGATGTTTCGCCGTAAGACACATGCCTTATCGGCTCTTCAGTAGCAAATACGGATAATATTATAAGAAAAAACACTCAATTCTTTCATAACTACGACTTCTTGCCACGGAAAGGGTTGAATCAACCCATGTCATCGATAACAGTACGTGAATACTGCTTGTAAGATCTTCGTTAATATATTTAACTGAAAAAGTTCCTGGTGAATTGGTGGATTTAGTTGTTATTTGTTTCTTTATTCAGACGTGCGATTGGCTTCTGTTTGTGTTTCAAATATATACATGAGATTGCATACGGTCGATTTCTCGATGATATGTCTTTTCTACGTCTCAACCTATCCATTTCTGCTATTGCCACATTATCAGAAGGAAAATGTTTCGTTCTACACCTGTTTAAGTGCTGCCTCACAATTTTTCTTCGTATTGTGAAAAGTTAAACACTTCAGAAAGATCGATAAAAAACTAAAAATGAAGATTGATTTTTGTCCAATACTTTATTTATGTTTTTCACAGTGTTATTGAATATGTAAATGTACTCAGTTGAACCAAATATGAGTAATTATATATCTATAAAAATAAGAGGTTTCCCTCAGATTTTTCAATATCATTTTTACTTAATGGGTTTCGCAATACCTACTCAACTTTATATTCCTAAGGATGAAATGAAATCTTCAATGATGATAGTAATTCATCATTTCATTTTTGACGTGTCTAATTTCAACTTTATTTTTTGCAGAATTTTTCCGGAAATAACCAATCTCAAGCCCGCAAAATGATTGATGGAAGGTAAGTTCTGTTTCTGTGAACATGTTACTGACATCTATCGTCGGTATTGAACAAAAAGTCTCTCAAAAAAAATAATAAAACAGTTTTCTTGTTTCTATGAAAGCATTCGTGATATCTATCGGCGGTATTGAGCAACCAGTTTAGTAGAAAACCATATGGCATCTGTTCATGCATAGTTCTAAACATGACTAAGAGATGGCAGAAGTAAAAATTCAAACAAATTTTGCATACTTGTCTAATTCCTATCATACAGCGATTATGTGGTATCTGCCTCTGTTTGAAAAAAAATAAAACTTGAAGTAATAATTGTTATGGATGAATCAGCCTATATTTTACCACGATTTTAATCACTCACGTTTTGTGGTGGATTCTTTATTCATTGTTTTCTATTGAATATGACAGATGGCGGATGTATCTGGATTTAAAGTTAGTCCTTTGAACTGTGTTAAGAATTCATTCTTTGATTGATGGATAGAAAACAAGTATTTTTCAAGCGATATGAAGCAAATAGAGATCGAAAAAAATATAGAGCAAAAAAGACAAAATATTTTGAACCATTTCAAAATATTCGGTTGAATTATAGCGGAAAGTACTCGTATTTTGATGAAAGTATGTACACAAAAGTGTTGTCTTTATACTCTCCATCTTTTTACGAAACATATGGGTAAAACATGTGTAGATCATACATACTTTTTTATATAAAGATTGGGGAGTAGAAAGCCAAAAAGATTTTTTCCTAATAAACAATCTCTCCCAATTCGAAGTAATTGTTGTTTTTGAATAGAACCCAGTCAAAAGTTACAAATGATGAAGAAATATGCAGAGTATTGAAAATTGTAGGTGGATTCAACTCTACCAACTACAACTAATAGATCTGCCATAATATTCTACGTTTAAATTCAGCCTTTAACAATACAGTAACTAATTTTTTTCTCAAATGTTCTCCATATCATTTCCATAATCTTCTTGAGACGGGCTCTTATGAAATCTGTATCTTTTGGAGTTTCATTCACTGAAAATCAATTGAAAATTACCTTTCAAAGACATTTTCCTGTTTTTTAATTATAACGTTACATAACCTGTAAAATGAACAATAAACTCTGATAAAAGGCGAACTGAAGAAGTACCCTGATGAGTAACACTGCGTAGTATAAATCGAGTGAAAATAAATATTCCGAAATGAAATTTTGGAATATTCTTCTCTTCCAACTCACCTTGACCATAGGTTCCGGTTGATTCCTGTCGAAAAACAACTATTTTCCCGGCTAATACCACGCTGGATATTGAATTATATCCGACAGACATTTATGCAAGATACCTCACAGAGGTATTTCGTTCATTCAGCAGCAGGACCATGCTGACATTATTCGATTAGATCATCTTCAGACCGGTTTTGAAGTATCACCTCTCATCAGTGCAGAAAAGATCCGACTCAAACAGCAAAGTGTCTGAAACTCGATTAGTTTCAACCCGGCTGAACTGCATGTGTGAAACCTTCGTCAAAGAGAGACATTGTCAATTAGTAACAGCTCCATCTCGTGAACAGAGCCTCAAGCGGGGTAGAAACGTTTTATGTACCAGTACTCTAACACAGATCCAACTGTGTGAAGACTGTTTCTAGAAGATATACATACCTATTAGAAAATAAACATTTTGAAATGAAATCCCGAAATATTCATCTCTCCCAACTACATACACAGTACGTAGGTATTGGTAAAATCCTGCCGGAAAACAACTACTTCCCCGCTATTACCACGTAGATGTGTCTTGTTCGTCCAGCAGCAGGCCCAAGAAAACTACCAGAGAGCCCGTGCAACACTGGAGGAACCAGTACCCGGCTCTTTAAATGTAAACATATCAACACATACCAACAGGTCAGCTTTAGCCGCACATGCACTAAAAGTAGACACTCAAGTTATCTCGTTCGAAGAGATACTAGTTCTCTGAAGCAATAGAAATTCATAATCATAAGCACAATTTTAATCGACAAAAAGAGTGAATTAACATGAATCAAATCTAGCTACCTGCACCAAATTACACAAAAATGATGAGATGGCCCTTTTCACCAGGAAAAGAAAATTTATCGGGCTTGAAACCTCCCGAAATTTTCAAAAGCAAACTAAACTTCTCTGAAGAGGTGAAATACCTTGATACTATCCTCGACAGGAAGACAACATGGAACTCTCACCTACAGAGTAGAGCAAAAATAGCATATGTGGCTTATGAGCAATGTCGGAGGACAATGGGACGCGCATCGGGTTTTTTACCCCGTGAGGTCACCTGGATCTTCACCTCAGGTTGTGGAGTGTACTCCAGATTACTAAGCCTTAGGAAAATAACCAGGAAAGAAATTTCTGCCAAAAACATAGCAATCTGAACTAATAGCAAACAAGCCCTATTAGCATTAAACAGACAACATGTTACCTCAGGACTGGTTCTAGAGTGCCACCAAGATTTATCCGGAGCCTCGGTAGATAACAACATTATATCCTGAAGTGGATTAAAGGGTATGACAGGAGTAGAGGTAATCGCATTGCCGACTCTTTAGCCAAGGAAGCGGCTGGACTAAGAAATTCACCTACGGCCTGATGACTTCGACAATTGCGGAACTAGCTAAACGTCACACCCATGCTCAATCCCTAAAGAGATGGGATGGAATTAAAGGATGCAATCTTGCCAGAATCACCCTGGGCGACCCTGGGAAGGTTAGCTACTGGCCACTGTTAACTAAGGAAACACCTCCACAATATGGGGCTAGTGGACACACCTCTATGCAAGATGTGTGAACAGGAAGATGAAACTGTCAGGCATGTCCTATGCGAGTGTGTGATCGGCGAGTCTTGGCAACCACGTGCTCACCTGTTTACCTTCCTGGAAAGGACAGGATGGATGATGACCTAGAAGGACAACTCCTCGGGAGGTGAACAATGGGTGACATGTGGCCTAAGTGCAGATACGCACGTCTACAGATGTAGACGAAATAGTCAAATACTGTAGACGAAAGCTGCAAATTGTGGCCTGAAAACCGGGAAAATAGCTGCACAACTGTATAATAATAATTGAAAACTATAAATATCTTCTCCTAGTTGGCTGTCTATTTGGTACCCCTCCCTCTATCAAGGAGCATTATGCTCAAAATGTCGTTTCATTTTTATTATCCTCATTTTTGATATTCTGAAACTGTGTGCTTAATTGCGCTATGTTGAATTCTTGATACTGACTGGCCTTTCGGGTGAAAATATTAATTTTTTTCTTTAAAAAATTATTTTGTTTACAATTTTTTTTCCTGCATCAATAAAGTATAATGAGAATCGGAATATTGATATAAAACAAACATATTGGATAAATGATACACTTATATTTCCTTAACGTTTAATTTGACATAAGATTTAGGTAGGTGATTGGGTTTTGAACACATATTCGACAGTAAAACTGCAATGTATAGGTACTAGTCAATACTTATTTTTCCGCATTCATGCATATAGTAATAAATATATTTTTATAACAAAAGGATATCTAATCTAGTCAGTCATACTCCATTTTGAGCAGTAATGGAGTATCACTCCTCGGTAGTTTTCACAGTTTTTTCCACTCACAATGAGCAAGCATTCATTCATTCATTGTGGCAAAAGTAACCTCTAAAATATGTGAGGATTCATTGAATGTGAACGTGTATATTTATCTTCTAATAACCTAGTAACAGTGTTTTGTGTATTTTAGAGGTTACCGCAGAAGAAAGTAACTAACAATTTATTAAAATTGAAGAAAAGGTAACATATAAAGAGCATCTTTAACGACTAACATATATATTGCTAAACATTAATAGGGTCACAACTATCGGGTTCCATAATTTTCATATCACCGTGTGGCAAACATACTGATGGTTGATTAGATCACATAGGAAAGGGCGAGCAAAATCAGTGGACGAACATTTTAATCATCATTTGCCATTTTTGACAACAAACAGCTTTACTTTTTTTTTTTCAAAAAGGAACATATAAATCAGTGTGAAAGTACAACAAGTTACAGGTATCTTTTCCATTTTTTTTAATGATCGTGATATGTCAAACAGTCTTTGCTAACTTGCTGTATTTTTGAAGAAAACTGATGAATTCACACTCGAAATATTCAGGATAAATCTCCACAATTTGAAATCACCTCAAAATTTGAGCCAGAGGCATCATTTTGTTGAATTTCAACAACTTGAGTCTATGATAAGTCTATCGGTTTTTTCTCGTTATAACATTTATTAGTACATCATAAAGTAGGTTATTTAAAACTAGTTCGTAATCCTCTTTTTATAAACAATATTTGCAGTAACATTGATGCTAGAATATAATATGTACACAATTCAAATCGAAATAGTCGAGCAAAACAAAGTCAACAATATATTCTTACTATAACAATAAAGTACCTAGCAGAAAACAGACTATTCTTCTGTTTCGAAATTTTCAATTCATCACTAAGGGATCATTCTATCACAACATTTAGAATTTCCTTGCTCAATTACATCTATGTAATAAAAACGGCTTCAGATAATGAAAGAGATACGTATACTCATGAATGATGGTGGAGAATAAATAATGATTTATGGAAATATCCATTAAATAATCAAGGTTTAGATCATAAATTATGCTCTCATTGTCACAAGCATTCACTTGGAAGGAAGTCAAAATAAAAAAAACTCTGTGTATTACCATAGTATAAAGATATATTACGCTACTTTGGAATACAAACAAAAAATAAAAAATTATGGTTTTTGATGAAAAATGAGAAATGAAACTTTCTATGTCTTTTGCCCTTTTCATTTGCAACTATCATTACTGCAGTTTCATCTTATCGCTGCTCAATCAGGAAGTCATTGATTTCATAGATTTTATATTTCTGAAAAATTTTCAGTAATAACATTTAACATGTTTTCTCTCCCCCTTCCCTCTCTCCCCTCTCTCTTTTGCTCAAGGCTAGAACTAAGATCAACAGTACCCTTCCGGTACATGTTGTTTCTAGCATCATTTGTATTTTTTTAATTATTTTTATAAATTGAATAATTATTGTATTTATTTGTAATAAAGAACTACAAGTAAATACTATTATCATTATTATTATATTGAAACTAATACAATAAAACTCAATTTGTAGTTGAAAATGTCTATTTAGGACGAAAGGTCAGTAACGATAGTTACAAATGAAAGTGGTAAAAAACATAGAAAAATCCATTTCTCAATTTGCATGATGATTTCTCCTATCACGTAGTAAAGGCTCTATCAATAAATTTATGGTTTTCGTGGTAGACAATTAACGAAGCTTGACAAAATAATACTTAATTGAATCTTCTACCGTTATATTTGTGACACTATTTTTTACATAAAAAAATTGACTAAACTGATTTTTTCAATATACATACGTCTCTCAAAATTTTTGGTATTCAGACTATGTGAAGTCAAAAAATTATTTTAACATTTGGGCTCAATCCTGAATTTGTTGCAGAAATTATGATATCGGTCAATGGTATTATAATAGAGTCACTGAATTCGTCGAAGTAATCAAGGTGAAAATTGTACATAGTTCATGCTCCAGAACAGATATGCTTATCAACTGGTATAAAAAAAGTTTCTAAAACACAAGAGACATTTTATACTTAGAACTTACACTTAATTGCCGAAAAAACAGAACATAAATTTGGAAATTTTTTATGATGTTTTTCATAGTATCATCCATCATTCCAATATCCTATCAATTTCCAAATGGTTTGGCAATAGAGGACATACTTTATATATTCATCTATCTATTGAGAACTATTTGATAGCCGTTATAGCTTGATTCTCAATATTTTCACTGAAAAATGTTCGAAAACATTATTTTTTGTTCATCGTGGAAAAGTTGTGAAAAACTAATTACTGATAATGATAAATTATCACACTGTCACCATGACATTTTCATGTGATGGATGATATTCAGTTTTTTGACAATGCTTCTTTTCAGCTAAATACCAATGAAACTATAGGTTCCATCGAATAATTCATTTAAAAAACCATTTATGGAACCTGCGTTACAAAATCACAAGTGAATAATATAACAACAGAAGCTATTTATAACCGTTTTCAATCTGGTCTTCATTATTTTTATATATCTCATGATTTTTTTCATCCATTTCCTAATTTTCAGTAATAAAATTCATCTTGCAAAAATTTGTGATCGTGTGTTGTGAAAGTACGTACGTTATAATATTTGTTAAGGAATAGCGGAATCTTATTGAAAATATTTCCTTGTTCAAAAGCTCAAAACTCTGCAGTGAATATTTTGTGAAAAAAATGTAAAACTGTTTTCTCAAGAGATATAATGAATGACATCTTTAGTGTTTTTTCTGGGGGTAACTCAAAGTTCTTTTTCATTCTGATTGTAATGGTTGAATGTTTTTGTCGCATTTGATATACAGGGCCTTCCAACGAAAACTTGGCATGGGGGTCGAGTGATACATCACTTGAAAGGTTTTCTGTTCTCTATTTTTTCTGAAATTTTTTTCGAGATTGGTTTATTCGTTATTGAGAAATTGAATGTTGAACATTTTATTTAAGAAAAAAAAACAGAAAATTTGCTGTCGCTCATTTTATTGAGGAAATCAAAAAAAGTATTATCAATGGAAACACAATCAACGGATGAAGTGTTCAAAATGACCTCAATCTTTCAAAAGCGTTCCTTATGAAGATGTCCGAAGTCAGAAACCGATATTTCCGAACAATTTTCTGTCGCAGGTCTTTTAGATTTGTAGAATTCATTCAAACGGTAGCTAACGTTTTGAAATTGACGACACTGTTAGTTTTTTCTGCACTGGTAGTTTTATTGAATCTAGTTGTTGCAGAACAAAGAGTAGATAGTTGGCCACTGTCACTTCACGAATTATTATTGAGTCATCCTTGTTCACTGTGTTCCAACATGATTTATTCTACTGAAGAAAAAACAGAAATTGTTGCAACCTATTATCGAAATAATGAATGTGCTGCAAGAATTTATAACACAAATCATCTAGACCACAACATGAGCCATCAGCGGATTTTGAAAGCAAATTCCGTCCTTTCAAAATAAGGCTACTTCAGAAATTGAACTAAAATGTTCCTGATCGTAGACTTTAGTTTTGTGAGGTGAAATTGACCAATACCCAAACCTATAATACAATACATGTTTTAGAGAAGTTCTTTCACGTAGAATGGTGAAGTGAATAGACATAATTGTCGTTACTGGAGTGATGTGAATCCTCATTTGGTGATGGAAACACATTCACAAACTCCACAAACATTGAATGTCAGGGCCGGCATTCTTGGTAATCATATTGTTGGACCATTCTTAATTGAAGGTAATCTCAATGGAGACACATACTTGAATCTATTACAAGAATATGATTACACAAATTTTATAAAATGATGACAATTTAGTAGAGAATGAAATAACATTCCAGCAGGATGGTGCACCTCCACAGTTTGATGTTCGGGTGAGACAGTTTTTGAACGAACGTTTTTCAATGCGTTGTATCGGCAGAAGGGGTCTAGTGGAGTGGCCAGCTAGATCATCCGATCTCACAGGTGAGGACATCTGAAGTCGAAAGTGTACTCTACTAAGCGTACAAATATAGAAGACCTGCGATATGGAATTGTTTGGGAATGCCGATTGCTGACTTCGGACATCTTAAATAATGTACGGAACGCTTTCGAGAGTAGACTGTATTATTGTATGGAACTAGGTGGAGGTCATTTTGAACAATTCATCCGTTGATTTTGTTTCCACTGATATTATTTGTTGTTGGTTTCGTCATTGAAATGAACGACAGCGAATTTTCTGTGTTTTTCTGAAATGAAACGTGCAACATTTAATTTCTCAATAACGAATGAACCAATTTAGAAAAGTATTACATAGGTAATAGAGGAACAAAATACCTTTCAAATGATGTATAACTCGATCCCCCATGTCATTGAAAAACAGGGGTGTAGTTGCTGACCGCAGGGGGGTGGAATTTCGGGAATTTCGGTAATAAAAATTGAGATGTTCTTTGACATTTTCGATTACATGCCCGTTTCTGACTTACAGGAAAGGTCGATTTTTCTTTGGAACGCCTTGTAGAGAAGATCATTTGGCTATTAAATGATATGAGAAAATTTGAAAAAAAATTCTCAATAATGGGATGTGACTGCCATATGGAAATAATCCAATGTCATACTTGCTGAAAAGTGGACAATCCCAGAATTACCATGCCTTCTTTCTTGTTTTCTAAAAATTATTTCAAAATATTTATATGAAATGATATTTTTTTATCTCCAGCAAATTATTTTTATTGAATAATACTTTCAAAAGTTTTTTTTTTAGTTTCACTGATCAGTAAATGATGTGATGTTCAATATTGTTTATTTTGAGTTCATAAATATATTTTTCCACTTCATTTCTTTCGAAGTAAGTCATCTTCATCTTCAATTTCGTGATGATATATGTTTTCTCATTTACTGAGGGATGCTTCAGCGTTTATAATTATGTAAGATTGTTGCTTTTTCAAAATTTCTCAATGGTTTTATCGCTGAACTATTTAATTTTCAATAAGACGAAACAGTTTTTTTGTTTTCTAATCATCTCTGTATTATCTCAATATGAAATGTAGGACCACATTTCGATAAATCATTTTTTCCACACCTTCAATGGTGGAACAGTATCTACACAGAAAATATCGTTTTTATAAGAAAAGGGTTATTTTCTAGTTATATGAAACAATTCACTGGAACGTTGTTTATGGCTCCAAGTTTATACAATAAATGATTCATTCAAAGATATTTGGGAAAGCTGTAGATGGATAGAATGCATGCTTAGGGGAAGATTGGTATATACAACCATTATGGGGGAAACAGTCGTGGCACGGGTAGCAAGGGGCTGTCCTCAGGGGAGGGGGGGGTTCTATCCACTC
>WOGO01001013.1:0-19479 GCA_015342085.1 Leptinotarsa defecta | reverse complement strand
TATATTACTGGCTGTCTTTTTGGTAGTACAAAACGTCAGGTTGATTTCAATATTGTAACTTTTTCAGTGCTTGTGAAAAAAATTATTATACAAATTTTATGTGCCCCCTTTAAGGGGCTGTATGTTAACAAGGGATGCTCCAATGAAGTTTCTTTATATGAAAGATCTTATCTTTTTTTTCGATGAGGAATCACCTCCGTAAATGTTTTACACTTATTCAGTTACACCCTGTAGTGATGACGCACAATATGAAGAAGCCATCATTTTTAAGTTTTGTATTGATCAATGAATCATGGAAGCCTCAGTAACATTATTCACATATTTTAATAAATTGGGAAATAAAGTTATTGTTCTAGGTCAGATAAAATTCCCTGGGGCTGCCCTCAGACCACTTCAGAAAGATAAAAAAAGCAATTTATAACTGTAATGAGGCAGCTGATATAGAGAGCTAATTAGGGAAATGATTGCTATATTTAAATGATAATAATGTAAATTCCTACTGCAACAATTTATATAATACTCCTAATCTGGAAGTCAAAAAATAGTCGCTATTTAAAACATTTTTGTTAATGACGACGTTATCTAACGAGGTCACTTTGTCCCGTAGTTTAATTTTCATAATGGCAGTATTTGAAAAATATTCAGGTTGTTTGTTATCTGCACATTATCATGTTGATAAGAAAACAAGAAAGATGTCAGATATGACCAATTCATATTCATTAAGGCTATATGAAATCTTGAAAGGAAAAAAAATGAGAAAATTACCAGTCAAATAATCGTGAAATAAATACGTGTGAAAATTTATGGGCTTGTAACATCGTAATAAACGTATTGTGTATCCCTCAAACCAATGGCGTATTCAGAATCGTATTTGGAAGGGACGGGGCCATACATGGAGGGCATAATAAAAACAAAATCACACTATGAATTCAGCTCATTTTTATAGTATCTACTTTAATGTGTTTCAACTTACCTATTTCATTTTTTTTACATAATTCAGCTTGAAAAAATCAAATGTTATAAAATTTTCAGAAACTGTTGTCACTTGCATATAAACCCCTGCCCCAAACTATTATTTATAAAGTATCAACATTATTAGTGACTTAAGAGGCCTATAACAATTTTTCGTTCAACTTCTGTAAAATTACTTGAATTTGAATTCATAGACGAACCAAAACAGTCGTTATTGTTAGGAATATGAAGATGGAGAAGTAAAAATCCAACACCAAAACAATTTAAACTAGTAACTGATTTCAACTGATTCGAAAACTAGTTGGTACCAGTTTTTGTACTAACAATTTCATCGTCATGTTCGAAGGACAAAGCCTCGCAATTTGGGGTGATTAAGTCATTATCCACTATCTTTTTGTTTAACTATTGTTACGTTCTAATGAGTGGTATATGTTATTAGACGTCAATTAGGTTATCATTCAACATTCCAAAAATAAAACCATTATTCAAATTGGTCGATAAAACCAATTCAAGTGGATATAAAACACAAAACAAAGTTGATGTAAATGACAGTCTTATGAGTAATGCACTCTTTGCCTAGGTGGATGTTAATCACCAAAATGATACCCATGGTTCTACCCAGTACAAAAACTAAATAGCTTTATCACAGGGTGAATGTTTCACATCACAATCAAAGTCCAAAAACAAAGCTTTGGTGAGCCAAAGCCAGATAGCGCTTCGTAAATAGATGCAACCACAACCCAAAGACAAAACATTCATGATCCGACATCAAACAGCGCTGATTCAACTTGCTATAGATCTAATTATAGTATGCTAGACCGAACCACAAATGTATGGACATTTTTTGACGAAGACTCCGTAGCTTTCACTATACTAGTAAACCAAAGCATCGTTCATCTTTCAAATTCGTGAATCGTCTTCTGTCAATCCCATAGCTGGTGTCTTGCTCAGGTTTGTCATCTAAAAACATTTCAGTCCCTCATTTCATTCATGGTTCAACCTAGCACTCCTGATGAAATATATGGCGGGTCGAAACAGCGCTGTCGGGTGTTGGATCAAGAAAGCTTTGTTTTCTGAATCTTGTTTCAACTAGTTTGTTTAGTGATACTTTTACAGCTATAAACTAAGGTGCTATCGTCAACATAAAGAATAATTTTGTGTGGCACCATAAAATGACACAGATCGTTAATATTAATTATAAAAAGTAAAGGTCCAAGGATATATCCTCGAAGGACTCCGTGTATTAATTTGAAATGTGAAATGTTACCGCTGCAAGAAATTATATACTTAAATATATGTTTATTAACAAAGTACGTCCTGTTTCTCTAGTAGTATGAGAAGTATTGATTGGTTGTTTGGAGAAGTCCATTTCAATTTCGTCCAAACCAACAACTGTGCACTCGGATACCGCAAATCCTTTTATGATATACAATCATGCAGCATACAATATATTATTCTCCGAACGAAAATCGATAACACCATAAAAGAAACACGGGATCATCGGATAGGTATAACTCAAGCTGAACCATCCTTGCGAGCGTTTCGAGACTTTATCGTCCAATTATATCAAATCGAGGCTCTCCGGCAGCCTCCCATACATCATTGATCGAAGATAGGCTCTCTTTCTTCGATATTCGAAAGAATACAATGGATTTAAGATTGCTTTCGGCTGTAAACCGCAAATCCGGTAAATGTATAGAATTTTATCTGATAACGGCGAAACAAGAAAGACCGCCTCTGAGATGTAGACTCTGATTGATTTTTTAAAAGAGAGGAAGGATTGACGGGCGCACGCTGCGCTGGAAATTTTAAATAATAAGGTTTTTTTTAATCTTGATGTCTTAAAACTCTTTCAACAAGTACGGATGTGAAGTTATCCACAATCCACATTGAGAAAAAAATATTGAATTATTATTTTTTCATTAACGACTTTGTACACCTACCATTTTTCAATATGATACGCTTATTGACTGACTTAGTGACAAAAAAAGAACCGTCATAGTTTTTCGGCTGTCTGAAGGGGCGAAAATACGGTGTAAATATTTAAAAAAAATTGGTAACATGAAAAATCGACTTTGTACACCTACCAGATATGTTTTTTCTAATTACCACATCAACAAAAAAACTACATGTCCTAATTTTCCAGGCCGTCTGAGGGGGTGGAAATGGGGTGGAAAGTTTCAAAAATGGTATTCCTGATGATCGAATCGACAAGAAAAACATCACGTCCGAGTTTTCCAGGCCATCTGAGGAGTGGAAACTTTTGAAAAATCGTATAATTGAAAATTGAATATGTACACCTATAAGATTGAGATGTTATTCCTAGTGATCGAGTCGACTAAAAAACCATGTCAGAGTGTTTCAGGCCGTCTGAGGGGGTGGCAATATTTAAAAACTCGTCGCCCAGAATAACATATTTGAATCTCCTAGATGTCCAAATTCTGATGATACAATTTTTAAACTTTCTACCGCATTTCCACCCCTTCAGGCGGTCTGGAAAACTATGACGTAATTTTTTTTGTCGATTCGGTCATCAGAAATAGCATATCTCAATTCGGTTTTTGATGATACGATTTTTTAAATTTTCCACCCCCTCGGCAGAAAACTATGACGTGTAGTTTTTTTGTTGATACGATCATCGGATATAACATATCTCAGTTTGGTAGGTGTACAAAGTCGATCTTACGTATTTTTAAAAATATTTCCACCCTATTTTCACTCCTTCAGACGGGGGAAAAGCTAGGGCGGTTCTATTTTATCACTAAGTGCACTAAGTACACTAGTGGTAGCTGTACAAAGTCGTTAAATGAAATAATAATAATAATTAAATTGTTTTTCTCATTGTACTTTGTAGATGTGGATAACTTTACACCCGTTAAGCAAATTGTAAACTTAAAAAAGGTCACTGTTTTCGTAAGTGATATTAAAGTGATCAATCTATTAATAATGACTTCCAGTTCTAGAACCTTCTTTATATAAATGCAATCGAGAAATATAAGTGGTCTCGGACCATTGTGCTTGGTATGAATATTCATTGTATCTGGCATGAAAGTAACTTAGTAAACTACATTGATGTGGCTTGTCAGAAGATGTATGTTCACAAATAATCTATATTCTATTTTGAACAGAAGGTGTTCCCAATGTTTAATCGTCCTCTTGAAGATGATCACTTGGTGATCGAAACACGTGTCGAGGTGTTCAAAATAACGGTTTGGTGTTGGGATAAGACTCCAGTTATATTCGTTACTACACCAAAGGTTCCAAACAATGCATCACAAGTACAAGGATCCATATTGTCTATTATATGTCAACGACATATTAGAAATGGACAAAAACCCAACATGACAGCGTGTCACTCCTTTTCATTTTAATGTTTTAACATGAGCTGCCGATGTCTTCTAATAACCTAATAATCAACGAAATACGGAGATTGAGGTCATGTGGTTAGTGGTGAGAATGAAGGACAACTTGTGACAGAATGTGTCAAGTCAACTGTCGTGTTGAAAAGAATGGTACCAACTTGAGGAGTACATTATTAGAAAGTTCTTTGGTTATCGCCAACTCTTCGAATAAGACTAGCCTGAGGAAATTTTTCTTGTCAATTTTATGTAAAATTTTGGAATTTCTATTAGGTCTTAAGTTGTAGTTGTGAATTTTAAGATGGTTGCCAAATGCAGATTCATCAGGTCTTTTTAAATGTTCATTAATGCGAGTAATTAGAGGTCTACAAGTTCTACCAATGTAAGATACAGAACAACCAGAGCAGTCCATCTTATAGACATCACTTCTTTGTAACTTGCTAATTTTGTTTTTGGAATTTACTGAAAAGTTGTTTAAATCATTGTAAGAAAATTGCGTACCAGGTATGGTATTTTCTATAAATTTAGAAATTTTCATACATATATTCTGATCAAAATAAGGCAAAGAAAAATATTTTACTGAAAGTCAACTAACCAAGATGATTGAGTTGAAGGCCAATCTTCTGTCTGACCTGTGTTTGAATTTACTAATTAATTCATGAATTATGGAAGGTTGATAGCCAGGCATTGTTAACAGCAATCTGTTCCAATATATTAAGTTCTAAGTTGAAATTCGTGGGTATTCAACAGTCTGTTGACATAACAGTTAATTAAAACCATTTTGTGGTGCATGGGATGAAATGAATTGAAGGGGATGACGTGATCAGTCTGGGTAGGTTTTCTGTAGATGAAAAACTCTAATTTGTTATTAATTTTTGTTATAGTAAGATCTATAAAGTTTTATTTATTTTCTTTTTCAGTCCCAAGAGTGAATTTGAAGTTTGGATGTAAATTGTGTAGCGATTCAAGAATGTCATATGCAACATTGCCTTCTGTGAAAACCAGGCAATCATCCACATAGAGCGGAGTTGGTATGAAAATAATCAGTTGTTTAAGATCAAGTTATGGTTTGAGGTGTATTCTGTGACGCTGCAAAAAATACTTTACATTACAATGTCTTTGATTAGACAATAACAGATAATTCGCTTGATGGACAATGTTATTGATCAAACAAAGAAATGTTAGGCGGTGTCAAGGTGAGAGCACTAATTTTACTTCAGTTCCATTTCAATCATCTAATTGAAGACTAAGTTGAAGACATTCCCCGACTTAACCTCAAGTACTGTCTCCTTAAACGCTTCTAATCCACAACAAAAGCATTCCGTCACAAACAGGCGGTGATTTGAGGAAGACTCTACCATACAACGACGTGCAAGTCTCCACTGAGACTATTACTATTACTATAGTGGGTCATGAATCGTTGCCAGGGCGACAGTCTCTAGCGGTCAGAGAGTCAAACAATGACCACTCCGTCCTGTATGATTAACCGTTCCAACTCACAACGACGGCCCACTAATCGTGGGAACATTATGAACACGACGAACACTGTAATCTACTTATTGCTACCGGATTACGAGTATATCAAGCCGAATTCATCGGAAAACGATGGTAATGAGTCACGATGCCGTTTATATAGGGTGTTGTGGTTTAGGGTTTTGTTTGATCAGGCGGTCAACGTTTATCGAATCTCGACGTTTCACCATCACCTCAGAAAACACTTTCAAGACGTGTCTGTTCGAGCTTGCAAAGATACAGCTGTCGGACTGAGCCATGGCCGGTGAGAAGCCCCTTCCTCGTAATGTGCAGTAGATGTGTAGAAATCTGTTATCAGTCTGTTAGATTTTTCGAGCCGTAAACATAAAATTATTTCGGCAGTCGTTTAGCACAATTTGGTGAACATTTGCGATGTTTTCGTCGGTAGTTGCAATTTTTGGACGACCCAAACGATCATCGTCTCCCAAGCTCTTACAGCCACGTTTAAATTCAGCTGCCCAAAATTTCGCTGTAGCAAATGACGGTGCAGAGTCCCCTAGACCCAGAATCCAACTCATTTTTGTGTGGGAGTATTGCTATTCAAACACAAATATTTGATGACAGTTCGAAACTCGATTTTGTCCATTTTAATAAAAAACTCACTCAACTCACTCAAACGACTGTTACATAACAACTGCGTATCAAAAATAGCTGAAACTTTGGTAACTTTCAACAGATGAACAACAAAATTCACTAGCTTTTATTTACGAGTGCTGCTATCTACATTTTGAGGTCGAAAACTGTTCTGACTACCCTGGTATCACTGTAAGTTTTAAAATTGTCACATTGTACATAAAGAATTATCATTAGCTGTACTGAATTCTATTTTGTGTTTCGTTGTCGACAATTAATTTTCAGTTCCCTTGAAAGAAAACAGACGCCAGAGACTGGAAAGATAAGAGACCCCTCGACAGTTGATAAAGAAGGCAGCGGACCGCCCCTTACATACTAAACATCTTCGGGTAAAGTCATCCATTAAAGCGACGTGTGTTTCTCCGCCTGCTAGATGGTCGAGGGTACCCTCTCTCGGATTCCTCTCCGTGTAATTTGGGGCCGAGGACAGGTGGCATCCAAAGCGATGTTCGGCTGCCCGCAAGGGATCGTGTTTATATATAAAGTGCGTTTCACTGGAAAGGTTCTCGTGATGTCAGGAATTCCGGTCGAATTGCTCTGCAAGATGGACGGATTTGACGAGGTGTGGAGCGGATTTGAGTCGGTTGATTAATTAGGAATTTTCATAGTACGATCGGTATACGCTGACTAAGATGAGATTTTAATCTGCATTCAAAAGCAAATTGTACCCGTTCCATAAGATAGCTATGCTTACACAAACTGTTGTCAATAGTAAATTGGCGAAATATGACTTAAGTGGGCGGAGTCTTTTAACACAGAACGATTTTACGTTTCTGCGCTGACTCATCTTGGCGCGTACTATAGACTCTTCGTATTTTTGGTGCCGATACTACATCAACTAGATCGGTTTATGAATATACAGAGAAGGCAGAGCAAAGCCGATTTCTCATTAATACATTGTTGAACCTTGTCACATCCATCCCTTCGATGGAGCGGTAAAAGAAAAATTATCAAGATAAGAGTGGTAAGTAATCGAGTGAGTAATTTAAATACATATCACAACTGTTCAGTGTGACAGATCACCAAAGCCTAAGCAACATGTCTCAACAAAAAAAAACAGCTGTGATAGGCGAATTAATTATTACAAAGGCATTCTGAAATCACTAAATAGTTTGTGATGACAAAAATAACTGCTCGCTCAAAAAATTTGAAAATGAAAATTACTGGTAAAGGCATAATTCCACCGATTTTCAAATTTATAGGATATATTCAGAATGTGAAAGATCTGTTCATTATATTATTGACAGGGAAAGATAACAAAAAGATGGGAATACCATCTTTGTCAAAACTCCTTTCATTTTTTGAAGATATGGCAATTTTTATAAATTCCATTGCGGTAACATCTGGACAAAATCCAACCTTTGAATCTTTAATAGGATTCGTAGTTGATATCTCGTTTGAAAGGTCTTCGATTTCTCTATTTACTTTTTCAATTTTGATGCAGCGGATATAAAAAAAATGTCTGGCAGAAAACAAACTTACATTTTTCGTATATTAAAAGAAGAAATTAATAATTACATTCCCTTCATCAATTTTTTGTATTTCAAATTTAGTCAGTTGTGGAACGAATATAAATAAAATCACTTCCTTATGAAAACGGTGCACTAGTATTATAGCACAGTTGATGAAACCAATTCAGTATTGATCTAACGTTGGGCTATTACGCAATAATCTATAGAATCTGGCTGAAAGTTACAATTTTCGAATTATTTAGTTCGTGAATCAATTGGGGAGGCTAGGGAACTCTGCAAAAAAAGATTTTTTGAAATATTATCCATTTTCTGAACTACATAAATTACTACAAAACTTTATCCAAGTCTTTTGTTATTCTTAATGGATATAAAAATAATCCATGAGAGTTTTTTTGATATTTTCAAATTTTAGTACTTACTTGTCCACGTTGACGAAATTTTCTAAAGCAATTCGTTACACAATTCCTAAATTCCTCATTAAAAAACAAACGTATATTACCTTTCAATTGGGACTTGTTGAGATAAATTCAACTTTTTTGTTTGCTTGATTCGACAGTTACTCGATGAAAATCCATAGTAATTCCACAAAATACACCTAACGATTCAACTAACTGACTACATAATTTTTATATTTGAACCCTTTGAACCTAAAATAGATTTTTTTCATTATTTTCCTGGACTCTATCCATTACAGTAAAATCGTAGTCAAGTATTGGGGCTAACATTAATGGTTATATAGGCTTTTTCTAATATTTTCGGTTTTTAGCGCAATCTGTCTCCCGTAGACGAAATTTTGAGGAAAACTCTTACACAATTGCTATTATTAATTTCGCACAAAATAAGTTCTTTTCAGATAGTTTCAACTATTTCAATTCAAAACTAGGTATATCCAATTTTTTAGTATTATTTCCTGAACTATAGCAATTACCAAAAAACTAAAATAAATTGTTTTGTTTATCCCTTCAAGAGAAGCAAAAAGGGTCCGTCAAAGTTTTTTTGATATTTGATTACTTATTATTCCCAAACCATTATAAGTATTTAAAAATAACTTAGGAATTTTTTGTAGGCGAATGCAATAAATTTGTTCTTTCAGAACATCATAATTTCCAAAAATAATCGATATTCACCGCACAACTGTTCACCGCACAACTGTACCTACCTTTTTGTACACTTCACTGTGTAAGACCTAAAAAAACTAAAGGAATTGACAAAAAAAGGCTGTTTAATTTTTCAACTTATTTCAAAAACCTATGCATCTAGTGATCAAATAGAGTCGTGGGAGAATTATCAAGTGAATAAATCAATTCATTCATAAAATAAGTACAAAACGGTCGGAGAGACGACGCATGCTCCAAAGCAATTAGGAGTCTATCTCGTCAAACATAAAAGTTAGTCGACGCTCGCGGGACCATTATTACTTAAAAAAATCTCAGAATCACACAGTTCCCACTTCTGCCACTAAAAATTCGTTCCACGCACGGCGTCACATTCATTCATCGTGAGTAAAAGTTAAAAACTAATAACGAAACCCGACCCAAACAGAATGACGACGACGTTTTTAATAGAAAAGAAAACCAACAATGCATACTTTATGAGCACAATATCAATAGGTTATTATCTGTCTGTCCGCGACATCACGGGAATACAAACCGAGCCTCGTTTAATATTTATAAGGTTTTTTTCGAAAGAGAATGAAGAATAATTCAAAGCTAAATGCAAGAATAACGGCATCCGTGGCGAACACTCTTTTATAAAAAATTCATGCCGGCTCTCTTCACGCTTGAATGGAGCACAAAAGGCTGGAATTAACCATTTCGAAAGCTTAACCGTGACAAGATAATATTCGAAGATAAAGTAACCCACACACTCGAAAAGGAACGAAATAAGCGATTATGCATTCATTGCATGGGTGTCGTTCTGGGCACGGAATCACGCAATGGCATCAGTCACCACCCCTGGAGGCGGTTTCGTAACCATTTCAGAGTGTTTGTTTGTTATGAGGAGCTTCATGGTGATTAACTGTTGGAATTTGGTCGATGATACTAATCAACAGTCACCGATTGGTTTTTGAACAAGTATGAGTACTTTTTTTGTAACGGAGATCGACTCTTTCCCAATGTTGTTATAGCTAGCATCTATATTTAGCAAACACCTCGCATCTATATTCCAGCACTTATACTACTGGATGGATGGATGGTGAAAGTGTCTATAGATGCAGACCTAGGAACAATCCCTACCTCGGATTCAACGCCACTGTATTTCAGGTGGATATCTATGACAGGAACTGATTTACTTATTTTCGGGTCCGCCTCGTCATTTACAAATCATTGAGTTTCCAGCCTTAATTTTTTTGGTTTTTCGAGTATACTACTAATTCTCAAACTGTTCGTCAATTCAGGCTTTACATTCATGGGAATTTTTTCATCTTTTCGCTGTTTCAAGCTTTTTTTTCTTGCTGTTTTCTTTGCTATATCTACTCGTATCAATACCTTTTTTAATCGAGTAATCTGTATATGCAAGACATTGCAGACTAGTTGAGAAATACTTCCATCTATTATTTCATGTTTGCTTCTCTGATAATGTAGACTACATTGAATAGAACACTTGACAGAGTGGATCAGCCTTCTAGATTAACTTTAAAACTTCCCATACTTATTACAATTGGTTTCTTCTGGTGTCACCTGTATCAAGTGCATTTTCTGTAAATATTTTATTTCCTCTGTTTCTATTAAATGCATCGAAGACTTGCTTAAAGTCTAATAAAAAACATGTATTAATCAGTTAAAGAATGGTTGCTTCGGAATCCACAATAGTATTTATTTGATACTTACTATTCTTCTTCTGTTAAAATGACAAAAATTATTTTTGAATTGGGTGTTTAAGATATTCCGGAAGTTTCAAAAACCATTATTTTCCAGTTAGATATTAAGTAAGTCGCAATAGCACATTCGATCATCCAGCATTGCTACGTAAATTATATTACGAAATTACGACAATTCCAACCAGTAAAATATATCGCTGAATTTACATGGGCAATGATAATAACAATTTTAATATTCCAGCTCATATCTATCGTGAATAATCTGCAACTACTATCGGAGCAATATATGATATTATTGAGGTAGAAATTGTGTTTTCGTAATTATAACCCTGCCACGAATATAAAATAATTCATGAGTTCATCTGGCATGACAATAATATTGTTACAAATAACGATTATCTGATATGCCGATTCAACAGATTTAATAACTAATGGTAGATAGGAGTTTATTCAAATAAATTCAACATTTTCTCCGGAAAGCTTTTACCTGTTACAGGTAATCACGGTTGAGCCGATGTAATTCTCTTATCTGATGTTTGGAGAATAAATATATTTTTCAATGAATATCTTTTTTATACATTTGTATCCCTCTTTCCTAGAAATAAACAGTTTGGGAATTGGAAACGATTTGAATTATTGGCATTTGGGGAAGTATGATAAGTCACAGCTTTTACAAAACTGATTTTCAACCCCAAACCGTTATTTTCAACACCTCGACACGTGTTTCAATCACCAAATAATCACCTTGAAAAAACTTATTTTATCATTTAAGAACTAACCTAACCTAACATAGCCTAGCTTGTTAATCCAAAATTCCTTCTCTAACATATACGTACCTCGAGGCTTGTTAATTTCCAACTATCTGGGGGAATTCGTCGACGTAATTGGAAACAAATTTATTGATGGTTCCCAAAATAATGTGTTTAACCCCTTTTATTTCCGAAAATTCAAATATATTAAAGAAGAAAGTAATACTAATCACGAAATTGTTAAACAGCAAAAATCAATTGGCGCTCTGGGGGACTTCATTGATTCCAGTGGCGCATTTGCTTTTTCAGCTGCAGGAAAACCCGGAAAAATTTGCAGCACCACATCATCTGAAGATCTTGATCTGCCAGTGTCCTCTCTTTCATAAATGAAATATAAGGTGTCTCCAGAGGCTCCAATAAATTCAAGACATTACCAGAACTTTTTGTGACACTTAAACCAGTCCGTTTCGTCTTTGACCAATGCGTAATAATGACCAGATTCATCACCAGAACCACAGTGAACAATGACATGAATGAAGATTATAATAGTGGTCTGCTAGATTGAAGCGTTCATCTATTTCGAACCTTCGTAAGAGTTTGGTGCTTCAGTCAGAGGTTGCCTCATGTTTGAAGATCATCAGTGTTATTATTAGATTGACTGGTGCCTCAGCTATACTTGTTTTCTGATAATAGTCAGTTAATTTGGCGCATATTTGGCAATACAGTTGATCATCACCCGTTAAAAGTTCCATTTTCAGATGATTTAACAATAAGCTTTGCACGGACTGGTATCAGTCATATTAGGAAACACTAGTTAAAGTTCCAGAAAATCACATACGTTTGTGCTACCTCTTGAACATTTACTACAAGGTAAACAAGTGAGGATTTTTCCAGCAAAAGATCTACAAACACATGACGAATAATTATACGGAATGATTCAATCTAGAGCGATCAGATGTATTGATTTTGTTATTTTTTTGCTCACGAAGAGTATTCAACAAGAACCCCAAGAATTCGGAGCAATCCTCTTGTTCTAACGAGTATCTAGTGGACTTCAAAGACTCCAGGAAATCGGTTGGTGGGAAAGATGATACATTTAGTGAAACCAAAAGGGAGTTTTTCTGGTGAGACAGATGAATGGTGAACAGAAGTTATCTAAGAATTCCATAGAGTGCCTAAGAACCCAGAATGATATTGACATTGTTACTTTCATCTACTATTACATGGTTTTTCCTCTGATTGTTTCTATTGATTTATCTCTGGCGTAGAATGAATCCAAAACGCACTATAAACAAATACTAGAACTGCCACACTCTTCTGGACGCGCCGTTCACAAATCGAGTAGGCATATTCAGGAGACTGCAACTTGTGGAAACAGCAATTCAGCTTCAAGTTCTAGGACTTCTGTCTATAGATAGCTGTCCTAAAAAATTGCCAGATTTGTTTGGAAAAGTGCTCAAAAAGCAAAATATGTTTTCAATAACAAGTACTTTCAACGGGTTTCTTAGATAGGGAGGACGCATTAGATAATACGCCCTAAGAATCAGTCGTTCAGGAGTCGTGGAGAAGATTAATCGATATTACCAGCTACGGCAGGATAGAGTACCTGTTTAGATGTAGATTGGTTATACAAAACTATTTTAAAAGAAGCAGCAGTGGCGGGTTGCAAGATACTCTTCTCTTGTAATCTCGTCACTGTTTTGGAACATTATAACAGAAACCATAATAGATTATGCCTGTTATATAAACATGGAGCAAGAAAGGATGACATAACAGAAACCTTTTCAAGTCAACTATAAAGCGATTCACCAAGAGGATCAAAGTAGATACTAGTACGTCTTGAGCTTTGAATTGAAGGAATTGACTGGTCAGAGAAGTTAAATACTGATCAGAAATTCAATAAGCCTATGAGACTTGAAAAAAGCAGTTCCAAACACCAAAAAAACTGAGATCAACCCTGAACTCCAAAACCGACTCTGGTTTGGTAGATAACTTCAAGTCAACCATAGCGTTATTCATCAAGTGAATCAAAGTAGGGAGTAGTAACTCTAAAACTTTGAGTTAAGGGATACAATTGTCAGAAAAGTTAAATACTGTGATACCTGTGCAGAAAAGCAATGATCTTATAAGGCTGCAGTGTTTTCCAGAGGCTTGGAAGCAGTTTCAGGCACCAAAAAAACGGAGGTCAACCCTGAACTTAAACCGACTCTGATTTGGTGGTTAATTTTGAATCTAAAGGCAAAACTTTCATACTGTCACCCAGTACTCATTGTTTTAATCTTCAACGACCACAAAAAACAAAATATAATCGAATAAGCCGGAGTTTCGGTCGGTCAGTCATAGGAAGCCGTTCCATATCAGTCGTTGAGGTTTTCCAAACGTTTCGATAATGAACCAGTTTCCGGGGAAAAAGCGATTAAACTGTGGTTTCGATTTTTATTTATTTTTCTAGCTCAACCGATATTACCTCGAAATCGAAACAAATTCCACCGCTAAGATAAACGTTTAAATATTATGTGTTTATTAAAATCTCGGGTTGTTAATAGCTGGTCGAAATGCAAAACACTCTGTTGTTTTCATTCATATCGCCTAAACATTGGCGTTTTAATGATTTTATTGATTAGGTTTGAGTAAATACTTTAAGCGGTTATTGGTAATTTTCTCGATGGTCGAGTTATATTTCTTCTCCATGAAACTTTTATTGCAAAATTCAAATAGTATTTTGTTTCACTGGCGCGACGTATGAACAAAATATTATTATTACATACTTACTCACTGAAATAGCCACTCAAAGAATTGGCAGCAAGCACTCATGGTTGACTTACCTGAAAATAAAGGAAGATTGCAATTTTCAAGTATTTTCAACACGCAACAGAAGCATCTAAATAGTAAATATAAATAATTATTCTTTATTATTTTGTAAATTTCGTCAACAGAAGAACTTAGTTGTTCTTAAATTTTTACATATTCAAGACTAATACTATCATTGGAAATCACATTTTCCTCAAATTCTGAGAATAATACTTATATATTACATATAGAGCATTACATATAGAGTATTCAGAATTTTAAACATTGAGCTCCATTAGAATGAAACTCGGGAGCATAGCTTTCAAACTGAAAAAAATTTAAAAAAAATTTATCGTGGTTGTCATAAATGTGTTAATACTTTAAAATCTACAGTATCATCAATTCTTGATTCGAATAGGATGGAAAACACATAAACTCAAAACTTATTACTAGATTGGCGTTTGATCTTGAATACAGTATCAACTTTTCAGAGAGTATAGAAGGAATAGAACTAATAGGCTAATATTCCCTATTCCCTAGATATTGTTTTGTTTTTTACAATCAGTATGTTCTATTCAGGTTGAGCTAGCAGTATCCACTGACTTTTTCAAAAATCAATAAATTAAAAATCGTAGAGCGTCGTTCACGAAATCTAAAATGCAAGCCAAATTATTGCGAAATTCAAAATTTCCAAATATCGAGGATTTCGACTGTAGAAAAAAAAAACACGTGTTATAGGCTTGACATGATCCAAAAATTATGGACAATATTTTTTTTCTTGAGTTGTGTCAGTTATACTTTGAGCTAGCAGAACACAACTGTTATGTATCTGTTAGATAAGAGCAACAAAATTTGGAACATATTTTAGATAAAAGTTCTGCTATCCCGACACGTGTTTCGATCACCAAGTGATCATCTTCAAATGGAAGATCAAAATGATCACTTGGTGATGGAAACACGTGTCGAGGTGTTAAAATAACGGTTTGGTGTTGGAAAAAACTCCAGTAATATTCATTTACTCCCCTCTGACATCAAACTGGAGTTTATTTTGCCACAGAAATTTCTCAAGTTATTTGTGTCGTGTTATTTGAAACGACAATCTTAATCGGGGTATTGGAATGTTATCAAGGTTGAAAGAATAATTTTCTGCCGACCTGGCTCCAAGGAACCCCTAAAGATTGAAGTCCCACGTCGACGAGCTAATCTCGAACAAATGTAATTTCAGATAAGAGCCCCTTCGGAACAACAACAACATAAACAAACAACGACGGGTAATAACTAATCCCGATGTGCCAGCCGTCACGGTAACAAAGACCATGTAAACGATACCTCTGCAAAGAAAAATAAGAATCGAATTAGTCTCGGTCCGCTAGAGCGCGGAAATACACCTCGTTTCACACTATCACTGCTACCGCTACTGATGGTTGCGTACCAGAAATTAAAATGAACGGATGAACGGCCACCGAAAGTATAACGAAATCGGTGAGCGAATCACACGAAAAGTTTCAGTTATTTTGGAGGGACTTGTTCATTGAAATTTTCTTCTGGACGTTTATTGAAACCTTCATATTTCGTCCGCAAATGATTGTATTCTGCCTATCATTTCTATACGTCTAGCCAATACACTGCATGTACGCTAGGTTTGTGATTAATCTTGTTTTCTGATGCGTAGTTATCGCTATTACTTTGTTGGAATTCGGCTTTGGGCCGAATATATCATTGATCTGTCTTAATTTTAGGGTCTTCCAACAGAGGCTTCCGAACTTTCGACAATTGATAACGGCCATTCCAAAAAAAGTCACCGTTTAGTTTAGATTTTGGGCTGGTGGCGTCATCGGTCCATATTTCTTTGAGAACGACGTTGTATAGAACATCACTGTCAGTGGTGACCACTATAGGCCGATGATTACCTACCAAGTGCTTTTGGCCTGAAATGGATGATCTGGACACCAACGAAATATGGTTTCAACAGGACGCTACATGCCAAACAGCTAATGCCACATTGGATATTCTGCACGAGGGATTTGAGGGCATGGTCATCTCATGTGCAGGTGATGTGAACTGGCCACCAAGATCATACGATTTGACTCCGTTAGACTTTTTCTTGTGGGGTGTATGCGATAAGACACAAAGTACAGCGTCGAGAAGAGACTTGCACTTCTGGTGTTTGCGGGTAATGCTTGTTTTGAAATTAAATGAAATAGGCAGAGCTTCCAATCTGTAAGTGAATTTAATCTGTGATGTCTTTTTACTATGTGGCAACGGCGCATTCCTGGTTAGTCCAATCGATCTATTCATAAACCTCACATGCCTGTCGACTCATTCTGTACAATTAGAAACTATTGGGCATTATTAATTTGCGTACATTTCCACAAAGGGTTATATACTTATATGTTTCACATTTCAAAGAAGGAATCAAAATTGTGCCACAGCAGCGAACTCTAGCTGGATTTTCGGATGAACAGATTCGAGACTCGTTCATCGTACTCTGTAATAATTATTTATATGCTATGTATGATTTTCCATAATGAACGGCGGTACGGCCTCTGAAAGTAAAACAAAGTAGGGGATACGGGAGCCCGAATCCCACGAAAGGTTTCGGTTGTTTTCAATGGACCCGGTCAATGGACCCGTTTTATATTTATTAGATTTTTTTCGATACTTTTCTTTGAACTCCTCCATTTGACGCATGGTTCGGTCAGTAACATTTCAATCTTTAGGCTATGTGATTAGGTGGCAACAGCGAATACGTCTAGCTTCTTCGGTCGAGTCGCAAATCTCTCAAACCAATTCGGCTCAGTTGGAAATCATTATTCATTAGTTATTATTCCGCTTCAGCCTAACCACTTCTCGAGTGGAGATCAGAAATAGGTCCTTTATGTCAACCTTGGTCGTTTCAGGTGGGTAACTCTCGGGCCAAAGCGCAAATCAATCAATAAAAAAGCCTTGCGCTGAGAAATTGTTTGTCTGGTGAAATATCTTGCATTTCCTAAACTTCTGTACTTGTAGGAGATGGATTGACAATTGTCCTCAATTGACAACAATTGAAAAGACTCACAAAAAGCTCTGTAATCACAAAACACTCGTTAGAATATAAGTGAACTTGTTTGTTGCCACATCCAGCAAATAATCCGGATATCGCGCTTTAAGACTATCACTTATTTGGTTTCCTACAGTCATTTAAATAGAGAAAAAGAAAGTACCGTAATCGTGACAAGATCAGAATTGTATTATCTGGTGAAAAAAAGTCGTAATCTTGAACGAGAAATGCGTGTTTTCGTCTTCTAAAGTTCTTGAAGGTGTTGATGATGCGTTGGAGATGAGTATTTTCGACATGCAATTTCGGGAAGTACACCATAAGGATGATAGGTTTCTACGAATAAAATATAACCTATCAATATTTATATATTATACGTTGTGTAGCATTTCTGTAAATTTTATCTGTTTAAATTTAATAACGAATGTTTGGAGTACAAACTGAATTGACGTCATTCATCTATTCTGAGCGATGCTCATGCGACGGTTTTTTTGGTCAAAATTCAGCAATTTTGGAGTGAACTTCCCCGTCACACGCTTCATGCCCAAAATTTCCGAAAAATTTACATGGCATAAGCCAACCGATATGCAGACATCCTCCGCAACTTCTCTAATAGTGATTCGACGATTCTCCATAACATTTTTCTTCACTTTCTCAACATTTCCATCGGTTGTTGATGTACGGGGTCGTCCAGAACGAGCGTCGTCATTGACATCTTCTCGACCATCTGTGAAAAGCTTGTACCACTTGAAAATATTATTCTGACTCAGAGTACAACCACAGTAGGCCACTGTAAACATTTCAAGCTCTCAGTTCCATTTTTTAGACAAAATTTCGTGAAAATTCTTTAATCATTCTGCTTTGATAGCGAAAAATCGTCGAACACACAAAACACTTCCAAGTTTTATGCCTCTCACCATCAAACTAAATAGTTGAAACAGTGAACATACGTTCGAGACGAGTGTACCAACATAAAAAATAAACAAATCACTAAACGTAGCCCGCGAAATTTTGATATTCACCTTTTTTTGAACAGACCGCGTACTGTTATGCACTTTCATTATTTTAAAAAAAAGTTCTCGTTTAACCAATATAAAGTTTGGGATCTATGTGACACTTTCAATTCTAAAAACTATATCTGTATCTTGAACGGTATAAATACTTCCATATTTGTCCTCCTCGCATAAAAGGTATTTTACTCAATAAATACACATTTATACTACCATTACATGAACGAACATATTATTTTGTATGTCATTATATTCACTTCTTTCATATCTATACTTGAAACTTATAGCCATAATGAATAAATATTTATATTATTGTCATTGACATTTGAAAAAATTTATTTCCAATTAATGAACTGTCATGTCAATTGAAAACCTGTTTTCGACTGAAAGAGCTTCTGTACTCGATCTCGCCATTCAAAAGCATCAAACACTCATTTCTCAGGTTAACCTCATATTGTCTTGTAAAGCAGGAAAGTGTTCGCCACCAAATTGAATGGGCAATTCAGTGTTCTAACTTTTTGACGTCAAAGGATATAGGCGTAGCTCCCAGCGGCGGCCCGTCAGAGGAGGCAAGGGAGGCTCAGCCTCCCCATAAAATTTGAGGCCATTCATCGCAATAAATTGAAAGATATTGACAAATAATTATGTTTTTTTCTTCTGAAAATGCTTGGTTATCATTACTTTACCAATAATTTTTAATATAAATACATAATATGCCCGAAAAAACATTATCACTCACTACGTACTACGTACCACACTCACTGTATCCTGCATCAACATAACTCAAACGCACCGCCCATGAACGCATAACGAATAAACCATCAACCCGAAATAATAAATGCCATACGTTGCAAGGGAGCCAAGCCTCCGACCGCTTTAAAATACACAGGCTTCACGAGACCGATCCAACCATCGACATACGTCCCGATTTGTAATTTCAGTAGCAGAAATTATAGCGTTAGAGGAGGCTAGCCTCCAGTTGGTCTCCGCGACCGCGTTTGTTTTTATTTAATTATCCGGACGGGATGCCGTGACGGACCGGGACTGAAAAATATTTCGGTAAATCGTTTTAGTGTTTCTTGATAATATTTGTTATTTGTGTA
>WOGO01001012.1:0-19798 GCA_015342085.1 Leptinotarsa defecta | reverse complement strand
GGAGTTGTATCAACTCGACGTAAAGACCCGAAAAATGATGTTTTTCTATAGAAGTTTACATCTCAAATCGCTGTTCCACGGTTATAATTCCCCCGACAACAGGGAGGCCGTGTACTTTTGAGTTTGGAGTGTCTATATTACAGAATGGTACTGGATATAGCCTGTAAAGTCCTCATGAGTTCGGAACCTCTTCCCTGCATGGTCTGTGACCATGAGAGAACAGAAATTGGAGCATTCCTCTTCAGGGCAGCTACCCAAGCAGCTGATGAACTCGATTTAGTTTTCGACACTGAACGAGGTGACCACAACTCTGTCACAGAGTTGAAACCCGTTCAGTAAAAAGCTCATATAAAAATCGCAGAGATCACCTTACACCTTCGGAAACACAAGGATGAGCCAATACATGGGGCCTTCTTCGATAACATTGGAGACCTTGGCTTATCAAAGCGCCTGACTTTCGCTTTCCTCAGGTCGAGTGGGCTGAAGTCGGAAACTGAGGGGTTCATCACGGCTTGCCAGGATGGTGTCTTCAACACCTTAGTCTACCGTAGTTGCGTGATGGGTATAGAGATTCCTGACACAAGGTGCAGGGCCTGCCGCGAGGCGCCCGAGACCTCAATGCACTTGCTGTCAGCATGTCCAGCATATGGAATCTCGGCCTATATCCATTGACATAACGCGGCCCCAAGAGTGCTTTATTACCATCTACGGTACTCTTACGGTATTGACGAGACACCGGTGTTGCCCTACGCTCCGGGGGGGTATTGAATCCGTTGTGGGGAACGAAAAATGCCGAATTCATTGGAACTATTCGTTGCACACACTCAGTCTCATATAAGCTAATAAGCCTGATGTATTCCTTCTCGGCCACCAGAGCAAAATGATATTTGTCGTGCAGTTTTCAGCTCCTGGCGAGACGAATATCGTCCGAAAAGAGGAGTAAAAACGGATAAATTATCGAGATTTTCTCTTCGAACTCCGCAGACTCTATCCAGACCACTCTGTCAAGATGGTTGTTCTGATTATTGGAATCCTTGGTGAAATGATGCCCTTTCTACTCTCAAATCTTGAAATCATACAGGCTTGCCGCAGTAAGGCAGAAATCTTAGCAGGGCACATGATTCTTGGACATATCGATCACTCACCCCACGGAGTGGGGAGTTGTCGTTGTTTGATAATGCTGGAGCGCCCTCCCGAGTGTATCGGGGCTTTGGCTGATAGGGCCTGACCAGCGCACACTATGGTAGAAAAAAAATATTAATAATGATTTATCGAATTCTTTACGATCACAAGGCTATATGGGATACGTCGATATTCATAAAATTCGTCATGAGAACGTGAGATATTGATTCATAATGTGTCACATAATCATAAGAGAAAATCAAAATCTAGTGAATATAGGATACAATACCAAACTCTCTCATAGGTTTGGATATTCAGTCACACTGTAAAAGGAACCGTTGGAACTTTTTCAGGGTTTGTTTGAAATTCTTTTCTACATTTTTCTTTTTTTGTAATCAGGAAGCCCTTACGTAGAATGAACTGTTCTCGTATGAATTGATTGTATGTTTTTTCAAATTAAAAAATTACCATTTCTTGTATGATATCCAAGAAAATCTGAATTGTAGAGATGATTGTGTAAATATTTTCTAAAGTTCAGAATAGTTCTGTATGTATATGTAGGGTACAGGCATGATTTTATTTTTGATAAAATGCGGCCTACAAAATTTTCTGAAATCTAATTAATGAAACAACGATAATTTTATTTATATATGTGGAGCAGTCTCATCCAATGATATTGTAAGAGACGTGGGAATAAATGACAGCATAATAAACAATCAAAAGCTGATCAGTACTGAAAGTGCCATATACCATAATAACCATAGAACGTGACCAAGAAAGTGAACTTCTTTCTAACCTGACTCACACCCGACTCCCAACTCATGTTGCTATCAACATAGGTACCGAGGAATTCAGTACTGTCTGACAAAACCATATCATGACTACTTACTCTGACTCAAAAATCGTCAATTTTCCTGATAGTTCTGAAATATAACCTATTAAAACAGTCTTACTGGGATCTACAACTATGTAGTTTTTGTGTCACCAATCTGTGAATTCGACAGACAGCTCATTGAGTTTAACTTGAAACTCCTCCGGATTATTGGCATCCGCAGCAAGTATTGTGTCATCTGTATATAGAATTATACGGTTTGTTTTTACATACTTTGGCATATAATTGATGAGAAGTAGGAACGTCAGCGGTCCCAAGATGGATCCTCGAGGGGCTCCATAGTCGTTACCGTATAGTTGTGATTGACAGTTATTATACTTCACGCACATTTTTCTAAAAGTCGAGTATGACTCCAGTCATGAAAGTACATTTACTCTAAATTCTAGAGAGTATAACTCACTCAGGATTATTTCATGATTGATGATAACGAATGCCATGGATAAGTCAAGAAAAAGACCACCGACGTACTTTTTCTCATCAAATAAGTCATAAACATTTTCAAAAAACTCGTAATTTCATGCTAAGCCCAAATGATAATTTCCACATTCTCAGTGTTACCAAGTTTATATCAAATGTTAGTGAGGTCAGGATCAACCAAACTAGCAATTTTATATTTTATAATGGTTGTGAGAACGTTTCTGAGAAACAAATTATAAAACTGTATTTCTCTCAGAAATGTTTTCAATGTGTTTATAAAACAGCTAGAAATAGAAAATTGGCACCGTTTTATAAAACATTATAGTCTTTAATAATATTTCATAAGGCCTTTCACAAACACTACAAAAACATTTCGGCAGTTACTGTAAAATAAAACGTATTTTAGCTTATATGTTACCCCTATAAAACTATTAAGAAACACTTAGTTCTAGGAGTGACGGGTATTGCAGCAGTGTCGGACTACTTTTAAAGCTATAGATTTCTTTAAGAATGAAAATAGGATTTTTCACGTATTGTTTGGATAAATATTATCTGTCAGCATGTTTTGGCTAAGAAGCTTCTTCCATCGATTATAAAAGCTGAATTTCGAAGAAGTTTTGAGCTAGTTATTTGAGTATATATAAACATAGTGCTCCACTTGAATCGACGGATTTTAACCATCAATATCCTTTTCCTGTTTTTCGCAAGAACACTTGCGAACACTTTTCTTATTCTTTTTTCAATGACCAATATTACACGACGGTATTAGGTATATAGTTATTGGGACGCTCGTCAAAAAAAACTGGCAAAAGTGTACTTCATAACACGACCTCTAAAATCAATGTTAGCTAGTTCTTCTTAGATGCTGCATTTTATTCTTGATGCCAGCAAATATATATTAGCGAAAGCAATTTGATTTTATAACAGTTATTTTATTGTTTTGGAATTGTAGTAAATATACCATACTATAGAATAGTTGGAAAATTATCATTAAAGTGACAATATGGTAATGAAAACAAAATTGTGTTTGAAATTATTCCAATAAATTAATTTAAATGAAGCTATAGGAAGCAGTTATAAAATAATCTTGAAACAGTTTTATAAAGAGCATAAAAACCTCACAGAAAAGTGGTATAAAACTGCTACAAAACAATTTACTTTTATAGGAAAATATGCTTTATAAGTTAATTGTAAAAACTTTTCTGTGATAATTTCGTGACTATTTTATAAAGTATTTTTAATTTTATTTCATAAACGTTTCTATGACAAATTTATAAAACACTTTTATTGCTTACAACTGTATTATGTTCACGGCTCGTCTACTATAAACAATTACCATTTTGGAAGTAATTTATGAAATACCAACAAAATAAAACTGTTTCAGCACCATGAAATCACTAAACAATTTTGCTGCTTGGGATCGTTCTTACCCGATTTTGAAAAAAATTCTGACGAAGAAAGAACTCAAAAAGAAGAAAAAAGAACAAAATATCTAGTATGTCATATTGTTTTTTTTACACTATATGTAATGTATTATATATTTTTAACAATAACTTCAATTTCATAATTCATCATAACATTCAAATTAACAATTCAAAAATAACTTTCCAAAACGGTACGAATTTGTTTCCACCTTTTTATAAAAGATGATGTATGCATCTCCACTCACAAGCGATTTTAGTGAAATTGGTGACACATGTCAATCATTGTATTCGTGTCATGTGCCAGTATAGGGATGTCTGTAGAATGCTGTATAATGTGAGAAGACGCACTGTGATTCCAAAGTGCATATATATTATAACGACAAGGAGTCACATTGTCTCCTGCATAATTGTTCATATCTAATCCATCTAGAGAAAATTCGATGGCAACATTTAACTTGCCTCTAAATCTATCTGTTAGACAGAATCTTTTGAAATGAATGACTAAAGTACGGAGAAACTTATAGCTTGCTAGAGACTTTGTGCATTTTCTTCTTTCCTTGCAACTCGAACATGTCGGTTTTTTATGTTCATCCAAAGTTTCCTCTATTGTTTATTCATGGTATGTTGAACATACTTGATGACAGTAAATATTGATAACAGTGAATCTGATCATTCGGAAAATGATGAATGAATAATTTTTATCAAAAAACACCTTGGCAATACTAACTGTTGGTTAAAATGCCATTCATTTTTTAGTGAACAGGAACTAATGATACAATTGATACATATTCTCCATATTACCCTCGATTCACAACACAAATGAAGAGAGTGAGGTGATTTGATGGGGTACTGACAAAGCGGATTATCAATGATGAAGAGCTATACTGGACCTTGATGGATCGCTGCACTTTGCTGAATGGGCTGAACGAGAGAGCACTGGGCCTTGATGCAAACTAATAATATCACCCTTTCAAATTAACTTCCTCTTTGTCTTTGATAACCACGATTGGGTTTATGCCAAATTTTTGTTGGTATTGTCATTGAACACAAGCTCGTTTGCCCCATATTGTTTGAAAAATTGATTTCAGCTCCGATACTGATTGAATATTAGCGTTGTAACCCGGTTTGTCTCCGGGTTAACGCATTGAATAACATTAACACGATCTTAAATGCAGAAAATGAATCAAAAATTTTATCAATTCCATTACATTTATGAGTATATACTACTAGGTTATTTCAGAAGTGTTGTCCGTTTTTATGGGTTCATTTCAAACTGCAATATATCAGTGAATACTAATTGAATCTGATCGAAAAATTCGCTATTCGAATCATTGAACGTTTGTCAACGTAACACGAATCGGTTGATTCCGTCAGCTTAACAATTGTGTGATCGGAATTCGATGAAGTCGACAGAGGCCGTTTTTCCTGGTCCTGATTGGCGAAGGTTCTACCGGCGAGATAATTAACGAAGTACACAAAAATATAATAGTCCTGATGGTCTGGAAAGTATGGTGGGTGAGACATAACTTCAAAAGGTTCAAAACTGGATCGCTAGTGATTTATATATCTTGCTGAATATATGGGAAAGTACAATATAGGCATATTTCATACCTAGTTGTAACCTACACATTCAGCGAGATAACTCTGAAGTCAAATATATTATTTGAAATATTGATGTACATAATGGGTCAAATTGAACACTTTTAAACTAGATAGATGAAACCTGATGGCTGACAATCTTAACGGCGAAAATCGCATATCGATAAAACGGAGATGACAGTATTGGTATGGTTGTCATCACCGAACATTTTTAGAATTTAAATATATCGCGTGAGTATAAAATATGACGTCCTCGTGTATATGCGCATCTATTTCATGGTGGGCCTACCAACTGCCTATCATAAATGAATGCGTATACAAAATTTCGTGTCCCTGCTATTTACCGCTGAGGAGATCCCTTGTACGGAGCCGATCCTGGAAGCAGCATCAGGTCACGTTTATGATAAACATACCTTGTCTTCGGTTCTGAACCAGAACGCAAAGTTTCAAGTCAATCGGATACCGGGAAGTGGGTCAAATTGAACTTGCAAGATTTGTTAACATACATACAAGTCAAGTTAAATGAAAGCTTTTGAAAAAATTGAACCTCTTATAGTTTCAAAAAATATGTGGATAGAATACAATGGATAAATAGACGAAACTATATTTATCGTTATATTATGACCGAAAAAAAAACACAAATTCGCTCAACTCAATTAATGTTAATCCCCGTCACTGAAGGTCTCCCAAATTTCTCCTGGCAATGAGCCTACTTTCCATTCATCTATTGTCTCTGTCTTCTCGCACCTAAATGTAAATTACGCAGAGCTGGAGATATTTGTTTGTATTCCGACGTCGCAGCTCGATAAACTTTTATTTCGAACATTAAATTTCCAAGCTAAGTGTTTTATACGCGGATCATACTTCGCAGAAAAAACGAAGTTTTATTGATACTTCGTCGTTTTTATTAGTTTTCTCTGCCTTCGGGAAATCGTTGACATCGGTGAAACGCTACTAACCATTGACTCTTTCTCACATAATCTTGTCGGGTTTATCTGGAGAGATTAGTCGAACGACGGGTCCCGCATCCGGGACATCGATGGGAGTTATTGCTACAAGGAACTTAATGGGTATTGAATGATAATCGGGTCTGGCATTGTGTGGGATTTTCTACGGAATGTGTTCAGATTGAGGGTGGGTATTGGACAATATTCACTTTCTGGGAAATGAAGTAGGGGTGGAAATGTAGACGAAGGATGGCACGTAAAAGGAAATTCATCGTGAGTAATACCATAAGATCTCAAAACTCAGACTAAGAAAGGATTTTCACATATTCCAACTAGAATACTCTGTGAGGGTGAAAGAGGATCGTTCACATTTGAAAATTACTTTTTCATCACTGTTTCTCTGTGCCATTATACTTTTGAAGGCTGAAATTTTGTATGTGAGTTCCTTTTATATTGTAGATGTACAAAAAGGAATAATTTCCAAGAGGATAATTTCCAATGACGTTATTTCATTAGACTCTTTCAAGTGTCTCAAATAATACTCTCAATGATTACATTCAAGTCTAAGTATCTTCTAAGCATTCATTGACGATAACAAAGACCTTACTTGTAATTTCCAAATATTGATTCAAATATGATCTCATTTATTGGTTCGAAAGCCGTATTGTAATAATGCTATGAAATGTAAATATAGTTCTCAAGTTGCATTGTGGAAAACTCCATGATAGACCTCAGAGAATTCAACAATTGTTTTGAACTAACTTCCACTTCTCTTTCATTCTCATGAGGACACTTGGTGAAGAATTTCATGAAAGTTTCGTGGTAATAATTTCGTTTCTCATTTCAAATGCATGAATAAAATCGTTTCATAATAGGATCGTTTTCAACTGCTGACCATTAAAAACTATCATGAAATCAAAATGAAACTTTGAAATTACTCCCTTTGGAAATTTTATAGAGAAGAATAATCAAAAAGGTCACTCTGGAGAAAATTTCTCATACTTTGTTAGATCCAATTATTTTTAATTATATATTATATTATATATTATTATATATATTAACATCGATGCGAAAATTTTGTGTAATGTTTTCATCAATATTCAATTTTGAATTGTAAATCTCAGATTACTTCGTCCTGACGAAGTCTCAATTCAGAGACAGAAGCTTGGCGATATGTGAAATAGAGTAAGTTTGTTTTTTGAACGTGTTTGACTAAAAGTCCCGTGACCGTTTACTTACAAAAACGGTTGTGTAAAGAAATGTTCTCTATCCAAAGGAATACCAATAACATGAACAAAAATACTGAGCCCAGCAACCTCAGCAATATTGATAATTACATCTCAAAATTGGAACTGATTCCTTCAAGTTCTCCAAGCAACAGATAGTGTTTGGTTTGGGCACAGTGCTGAGTCTGTCAAAAAACCATTTACTTCAGTTGTATTTGGCAGCACTGTACCCAGAGTCAGATACTTTTGATTTTAGTTGTGTCAGTCATGGGGTTGGTGTGCCTTTTGGTAATCCTATTGTTGTTTCACTGTCAAATCATCAAACATCAAATGTCTTTTCATAATGTCTCTAGCACTTCTAACGTCATCTCCCGAAAGGCGTACAATTTCAATTTTCTTTCTTACGCTCAATCTTGCAGCCATGACACAAAATAATTCGAAGAACTGTAAGGTGAATATTGTTGACAATAGTACATTTAAATCTTTCACAAGTGTCAAACTGTAATATCATTTTCATGGCAACTAAGATTTAAATTGAAATATTAGGTCTTAGTTTTAGTTAATTTGCGTGAAAACTTGAATGTAATTCCGTTATTTTCATTAAAAATATTTACGCTATTTGTTTTTTTATCTGGCGGCACTTTATTGTTGAAATCATAAAAAAATTATCTCATGGCTATATCTGTTTATATAGGGTGTTTTTTGTAACTGTTAGCTGTGTGAGTTTTCGAATTTTTGAGTTGTCATAACTTTGTTAATAATAAATATCTTTTCATTAAATTTTGGTCACACCTGTTTAGAGGCACTCTGAATCCAGTGGCGTAGTGATTTCTTTCAATAAAAAAATCGCTAATAAAAAATCCCGATTTTCGACTAAGAAAAAATATCGTAGTATGCCCTGAAACTTTAATAAACATTTCAAATGTTGTCCCAAGGTAGACCTTTTAGTACTTGAAATTTCAAAAAAAAATTAAAATCGGTTTACAACTTCAAATTTTAGGGGGGTGTTTCCATTAAAAATGGGTCACACTGTATGTAGAGTCACGGCAATGGTAAGATGCAAATTTTTTTTAGTGGTTTACAAGAGTCCAGTGGGCGAGACTTGTCGACTGGACTCTTGTAAACCACTGTAAAAATGCGGTCAGTGTATAGAGAGTTACCCCAGAAGATCAATCCATACTGTAGCCTTGATTGTACCAGTCCATGATAAATGAGTTTTATAACTTCGGTAGAGACAGTGTCTCGCAGATTCCGAATTGATTAGTTTGCACTGCAAACCTTTACACATAACCTGTCGATATGTGCCTCCCATGTTAGTTTTTGATCCAGGAGTATTCCTAAAAATCTAGCTACCTGATAGTATTCCAGAGTTTCACCACACATATTGATGCTGTTCATTAGATCTGGATTTGAGGTACCGTTTTTTGGTAAGAAATTGATAAATTTGGTTTTCTTTATATTGCAGACAAGGTCATTGTTGCTACAGTATTTACTGAATTCATCACATGCATAATTACCTAAGTTTACCAGACTTTCCAAGTTTTCGTGGGCTAGCAGTATATTTGTGTCATCAGCGTAAGGTACCGGTAGCCGGTCGGTTCGACGTAGGTGCTTTATTCTCTTGCTCAAATGGACCGCCGTGTTGGTCGGTGGTTTAAGCCCCAGGCTGGGCGATAGCAAGAGAAAATCGATCATTAGGAATCACACGTTAAAAGGTAAGACCTCGTTAATCCTTAGCTCACACAAATTTCGACTTCTGATGGTTGTCGTTCATGGTCCTTCGATAGCCAAATATCATTAAAACGGTTGAGAATCAGCATCAATAACATACAACAAGTACCAACAAATCATCGATCAAAATATTAATTCAATCAAGAATTCAACGCAAATCAGACGTTACAAGCCGTCGATTCCAGGCACTTTCAAAAAAAGGTTGCAATCGAGTATTGGACAAAGAAGTCAACAAATACAAAAACAATTCCTAAGTCGAGATAAGTTTTTCTACATCCGACGAATAAAAAGAGATCCTAATTTCCACAATCCGTAAGTCAGTTTATGTTCCCTTTTTGCATTTATTTACCGTCAATATTTGTGTAGGGGATTGGTGGACTTATGTTTTTACCTTTCAATTTGCAAATTATTTAAATTCATTTAACACAAATAAAATGGACGAACAATTAAAATCATTAGTGGCTCGCCGTGGCCAACTAAAAGGCCAGGCCACTAGATTTGCTAATTATTTGCTTGATTCTGGGTTACAGCATGATCGCTGGGAACTACAGGAAAGAGTAGCTAAACTTAAAGAAAATTGGTATGAATTTGAAAGAACACAATCAGCCATTGAATTATTAGATGATTCTGAAGCACAGCTGGTGGAGAGGGAAGCATATGAAAAAAAATATTATGAAATGATTTCCAAATCAGAAAATATTTTAACACGTTATGTTAGTGGCACCTCTTCTCCTGCAGCATCGAATCCTCTAAATGAGTTCCATTTGAAATTACCTTTAATAAATTTACCTGAATTTAATGGATCATATGATACATGGTTGCAATTTTATGAAACATTCAAGGGTCTTGTTCATGAAAATTCTGTTTTGAGTAACATTCAAAAATTTTATTATTTGCAGTCGTGTTTGAAGGGTGATGCTAGGCAGGTTGTGCACTCCTTAGAAATTTCAGAAAGTAACTATGATATCGCGTGGAACCTCTTAAAAGAACGATTTGAAAACAAAAGGGTAATCATTCACAATCATGTAAAAAATATTTTTGATTTTCCAAATATACAAAGGGAGTCACATATTTCTTTGAGAAAATTATTAGATAACATGTTAAAACACACTAGGGCATTGAAAAGTCTTGGTGAGCCAGTGGACAGTTGGGACACTTTGTTAATTCACATCATTACAACCAAACTTGACTTTCAAACGCAGAGAGATTGGGAATCCTCAATCGACAAACACACGAATCCTACATTCAAGGCATTAGAATCATTTATTATTAAAAAATGTCAATTGCTCGAAAAACTCGACAGTAAATCTATTCAAAAACCTAAAATTAATGAAAAGTCATTAACTCATATCACAGTCAATGAAAAAACTTGCATTTTTTGCAAAAAACAGCACTTATTATATCAATGTTATAAATTAATGTCTTTATCAATTAAACAAAGATACATAGAACTTAAAAAACTAAAGATTTGTACGAATTGTTTACGGACAGGACATTCCGTAGAAGTTTGCAGGTCAGCTCATAGTTGTAAAAAATGTAAAAGGAGACATAATTCTATTTTGCATGATGACTCATTCGTTAATACAACAAATAACATTAATAGAAGTCATTCGAACACATCAAACAGTCAAATTGAACAAAACAATTTTGTTGAATCAAGTGAACCCAGCATCTCTAGTGACATAACAAATACGGCACCTATTCAAACATTGACATCTCATTTTCCTCAAGGGAACCAAAATCAGGTGATTCTGTCGACAGCAATTATTTATATTCTTGATTCTAATAAAAATCCAATTAAATGTAGAGCCCTGCTAGATTCTGCTTCTCAAAGCAATTTCATTTCACTAGAATTGTTCAAGAAACTCAATTTACCTGCTACTAATGTAAACTTACCTGTATGTGGTATCAGTCAGTCAACAATTAATATATCATCTCAATGCAATATTCAAATTCGCTCAAAAGATGGACAATTTTCTAACAATCTTCAATTTCTTATTATAAAACAAATTACATCAAATATTCCGCAATTTTCATTTGATCCCTCGTGTCTAGATATACCCGATGAAATAGAATTAGCAGACCCAGAATATAACATTTCACAAAAAATCGAAGTATTACTTGGTGCATCAATATTTTTTGATCTCATAGTCAAGGGGCAAATTAAACTAGGGCGAAATAAACCCATTCTCCAGAGAACTCGATTGGGTTGGATAATTTCAGGATCTTTACAAATTAAGAACCCAGAAGCTCATCCAAGTTGCATGTTATTAGTAAACAATTTACTCAACGAGCAACTTGAAAAATTCTGGAGTATTGAAAATGTCACCCAAACGAAAACTCGATTCTCTGATGAAGAACTGGAATGCGAAAGTCATTTCCGTCAGAATTATTTTAGAGATCATGAAGGCAGGTTTGTAGTCAAACTTCCTTTGAAAGAGTCGTACAAGAACTTAGGAGAATCATTGAATGCTGCTATTAGTAGATTAGAGTCAGTAGAAAGAAAGCTTTCTAAAGACATTAATCTTCGTAATCAATATGAGGAGTTTTTAAATGAATATGAGCAACTGGGACATATGTCCAAAATTGACATCTCTCTCGATGACCCCAATGACATAAAATTTTATTTGCCTCATCATTCCGTCATCAAGGAAAACAGTTCTACAACTCGTCTACGCGTGGTTTTTGATGGATCATCAAAAACTTCAACAAATCTATCGTTGAATGACGTGTTGAGGGTTGGACCAACAATTCAAAATGATTTGGTTTGCGTTTTGCTGCGCATGCGTATCCCCAGATTTGTTGCAACAGCAGATATATCCAAAATGTATAGAATGGTGAAAGTTCATCCTGAGAATAGAAACTTGCAAAGAATCGTTTGGAGGAGTAATCCATCTAAAGCTATTGAACATTTTCAACTCAACACTGTTACATATGGTACATCAAGTGCTAGCTTTTTAGCTACTCGTTCTCTGCATCAAGTGGGTTTGGACTGCCAAGCTGAATTTCCTAATATTAGTGACATTATCATAAACAATTTCTATGTTGATGATGTTATATTTGGTTCAGATACATTGTCCGACTTAATTCAGTTAAAATATGAACTTAGCAATATTTTGCAGCAAGCAGGCTTTTTATTAAGAAAATGGGTTTCTAATGATCATAGAATTTTTGAAAATAAAACGGATCAATGTTCTTCTACCATTTTTGAAATAAGGGATAGTAAAGAAAAAAAAACTTTGGGTATTACCTGGAACTCACAACAGGACCGTTTTGAATATTCTGTCATTCTCAATTCACAGTGTAACCCCACCAAACGAACAATCTTATCAGCCATATCTCAAATATTTGATCCTTTAGGCCTAATCAGCCCAGTAGTAGTCAATGCAAAAATCATTTTAAAAAAACTCTGGCAAGCTCAATGTGATTGGGACGCTCCAATTCCTCAAAATATTTTAAAAATGTGGAAAATTTTTATTGAATCACTCCCTGCTATAAATTCTTTAGTCATTCCTCGGCACATTGCTATCAACAATGCGAAGTCATTCCATTTACATGGATTTTGCGACGCATCAGAAGCTGCTTATGGTGCTGCTGTTTACCTTGTTTCACAAAATCAAAATGATGAAATCCTATCAAGTTTAGTTTGCTCTAAATCACGTGTAGCACCTGTTAAAGTAATACAGCTTCCGCGGCTAGAACTATGCGGTGCTTTGTTACTTGCTCAATTAATGCAAAAGGTTAAGGATTCTTTGCACATTAACATAACCAGCAATTATTGTTGGACAGACTCTGAAATAGTTTTAGCATGGCTTCGTGCTGAACCGTACAAGTGGAAGACTTTTGTTGCCAATAGAGTCGCAGACATCCAGTCATTAACTGAAGGTTATGAGTGGAGACATGTGAGTTCAGCACAAAACCCCGCAGATATTGTTTCCAGGGGTTTAAATCCTGAAAACTTATCAATCTGCACCCTTTGGTGGAACGGCCCCCCTTGGCTAACTTATGATTCAGATTTATGGCCAACTAATCATGAGACCATAATGTCTGAAGTGCCGGAAGCAAGAAAAGAAAAAATGGTTTTGTCTTTTAATTCCTCTTTGAATTTTGATATTTTCTCAAAATATTCATCATTCAATAAACTCCTACATGTAACTGCATATATTTTTAGATTTTATCACAACATAAAATTTAGGAATAAGAAACTAACTGGGTTAATTTCTCATGAAGAAATAGATAATGCAATTTTAAAATTGTGTCGTTTAATTCAAGCACAAGAATTTTCAAATGAACTTACATGCCTTAATAAATCCAAGATTATATCAAAGCAAAGTAAATTAGTTTCTCTTTCCCCTTTCATCGATTCACAAGGTCTAATTCGTGTCGGTGGTCGGTTGAGGAAATCTCCATTAGGTTTTGATCAAAAACACCAAATCGTACTTCCATCCAAACATGCATTCACACGTTTACTTATAAAACATACACATAACAAAAACTTACATGCAGGCACACAATTCATTATTTCTCAAATTCGTGAAAAATTTTGGCCATTAAATGCAAGAAATACTGTACGTAACGTATTACGCAATTGCTTAACGTGTTTTCGAGCCAAACCAACTGATCATTTTCGTCTAATGGGTGAACTGCCTGAAATGCGCGTTACCCCTACAAGACCCTTCACGTATTGTGGGGTTGATTATGCAGGCCCTTACCTACTCAAGGATGGAAAATCCAGATGTAGAACTCTCATAAAAACTTATTTATGTATTTTTATTTGTTTAGCCACAAAGGCTGTTCACGTAGAATTAGTAACAGAACTCACAACAGAATCATTCATGTCAGCCTTCAGAAGATTCGTTTCACGCAGAGGTCTCTGTAGTCATATCTACAGTGATAACGCTACTAATTTCATTGGGGCAAACAATGAATTAGAAAAAATTCACAAATTAGTAATTGATACAATCAAAAATGAACAATGTCAATCATATTTCTCTGAAAATCGCATCACTTGGCACTTTATACCCGCAAAATCTCCACATCACGGAGGTATTTGGGAAGCCGCTATTAAATCTTTTAAGTACTATCTCAAGCGCATTTTAGGGGATGCAAAATTGAATTTTGAAGATATGTCCACTGTCCTTGCACAGATAGAGGCAATTTTAAACTCGCGTCCTCTGATTCCTCTGTCCAATGATCCTAATGATTACCAAACTCTTACACCTGGACATTTTCTAATTGGTGATTCCCTGCTGAGTATACCACAGTCAAATGTCATTGACATCCCGTCCAATCGTTTGAAACATTTCCAACGACTACAACAAATGGTACAGCAATTTTGGAAATGGTGGAGTAGAGACTACCTCCACAGCCTGCAACAACGTTCCAAATGGCAGCAAGATTCCACCAGGTCAATACATTTAGATGCGTTAGTTCTCCTCAAGGATGATAGCCTCCCCCCATCGAGCTGGCGTACTGGGCGCATCGAAGCTGTCCATCCTGGGCAAGATGGAATAGTGCGCGTAGTGACTGTGCGCACGACTAGTGGTAATTTCAAACGCGCAATAAATAAAATTTGTTTCTTACCTGATGAACCATATTGAGCAGTGTGATGAACTGCATGTTAGATATAATTAGTATGACATTATTATATTGGAATCGTTTGTTTTTTTTTTGTTTTTTGAAATCAATATTTCAAGGCGGCCGGCTATGTTATGATTTGTGGTAATATTTTGGTGACCCACCATGTTTCATTTATTATCATAGGTGTCTGCGCACTTGCTCGGCCCATCTGTCGGGTCAGCAGTCAGTCATCAGTTGACATACGTAGCATTAACATCCATTGTCTCAAGCTATACATTTTTCAATATTATATACTTCGAACAGTATTCATCATTTTATTTGTGGTTCAATTAATCACATACATGCAATCATAATAATAATTATGAAAATCAACAATCACAATCATTCCACAACTTTAAACATCCAAGTTTGGGATTCAATTGTTTATTATGATATGAATTGCTTTGAAATTCCTGAAAAAATCTGTAAAAATTTTTAAAGATTAGCTGAAAAGCAAAAATTCTAGTAGGCAAAAAACCTGAAATTACAATGAAATAAAATTCAAAATGAAAAATTGAACTATCAACAAAAGATGAAAATTAAAAAAAAAGAAACAGTCATCACTCGCAGACGATTGTAGATACTAACAATCGAAACGTCGTAATTTAGTTTGGAATATTTTAATTTTTAATTTTGATTTCTTGTTAACGTTTTTAATTTTCATATCGTGTTGATAGTTCAATTTTTTTATTTTTGCTTATTGCTTGTATTTTATCTCATTGTAATTTCAGTTTTTTTTGCTTAATATAATTGTTATTTCTCAACTGATCTTGCTAATTTTTTTCGGATTCTTTAAAAGATTTCATATCAATTTATATCATGTCAGACAATGTAAATCCAAACTAACGAAATACACCACGAAACATTGTCAACCACTTTCAAGCAAACGATAATTTATTTATATCATATGAATTAGAATATATATGATATCGAAGCTTCTGTCGAGATTAACTTGTATAGATGGAACAAAATCATAATATCTATAACTTTCCCCAAACATAGGATAAATTAAAAAATTATATATTTTTTATAAATAAGAAAGTCCTGCGACAAGATTTCATGTCATATATGTTTTGTAAGGTAATGAATTAATGTGTTCGAATTAATTTCAACTTGATTATTTTTTTCTTATCAGAGCATGAAAGCTCCTTTTCAAAAATGTTTTCTGACTATTAATGTATTTGATTCTGAAGCGCAAGATAGATTATGGCACCCGAAAAATCAAAATGAGTATCTATGAAATCATTACCTCCCTTTCATTTCATAGACAAATTCATCTAAAAAAGTTACTAATGAATAGCAAATTTTTCTTTACGAAAATATTATTGAATCAACAGAGTAACTCATCGGTTTGAACCAGAAGTTTGAACCTTCTTCATCTGTATTGAGGTGGAAGGGAAAAATTTCCTAATGCTTCAATGAAAACTCTTGATTTCCTCGGCAAAATAACTTTTGTTCAATTTTTTTTTTTCAGGCAAAATCATCCCATGGAGAAACAAGATTTTTTATTTCACTATATCAGGTGCAAAAAATATCGTTGTCGAGTTTCATTTTGTAATGTTGAAGTTAATTCACTATTTTATTTTCATTATTGAATCAGTAATTTCAATTATCGCTAAAGTACACAGTTTTTTTTATATTTTTTTTCAAATGATTTGAGATACTCACTTGAATGAAGAGCCAGGATGTAATTAAAGCCAAACTGCTGTACTGCCCATTGAATCTATAATGATACGCGTAGAATGAAAAGTGATACAGATAGAAGAATCTGAAACAATTCAAATAGAGATATTAGTATTCAAAATATCATGGAATAATATACAATATATTTATTATGTTGTGATAAGACGGAAAAATATGACGCAGTAATAATTTCGTCTATAGATAAGATGACACGCATTAATTATTGCTATGTTCCTTTTTTAACATAAACACTTGCTGATGATCAGTAAAACAACTGTAATTTTTTTATGAAAAAATTGAAAAAAATATTTGAACAATTTTTAGAGTTTTCAACCAAACATATTTCAGGTACAACAATATTATTTACATGGTTCAATCCTATGAATGAGAAAGAATTCATTAATGTTTTTTTATTAATGATATATTCCAAATTTTACAATTTAAAAAAGTAATTAAATTCCACCAATAATTTTCAACCAGATAAATTGATATCTAATCATTATTTCATTCACTATATAAAAACAAAAAAAAATGGGTGGTGAAAAACTCAGACGAGATTGGTATTGTTAACGGTATCTGGTAGATGGTATGTCTTGCAACAAGATGTGTCTACATCTACGTCTTTTCATAAGTACTTCCGAAAGAAGACGGAATTTTATTCTCCTTTGTTCAAACTCCAAAATGTATTTTTGAGAGAGGGTAATTTATCAGGATGGGTTGAAATAATTGTCAATGTATGTAGTCTCCGAAGCTCTTGGAAAAAGGGTGCTTGAGTCAAAATTCGGCAAGCAAAGAAATTAGTAAATATTGTAGATAATAGCCGCCATAATTTTATAATAGATAGAAATGTAGAGAAACGCCACGTTAACTTTATAAATCTTGAAATTTGAACCCAAATAATATAGTCATGAAGAAATAAAAAATAGATTGTCTTGAGAAGTTAAAAATTGAAGTATAGGTTTTTCATTGAAGGTTAAGTTGCGAATTTAGCCATCGGAAACAAATACCAATGACGTGAAGGTTCGTTCCAAATTCAAATGAAGAGAAATGAACACAATAAACACTTTGAGATCACAACTTGACCCAAAGGTCAAAAATGTTAAATGAAAAAATTATAGAATCCTTAAAATTATGTAAAAATTACTGATACGTTTGAACAATTCATTTTCATATAATTTCAGAAAAAACATAATCATATATTTCATACAGTTTCTAAAACTTCAAAATATACTGAAAAATTGGAATCAAATGAAAAAGTCGAACTTTGACGTGATTCAATCAAATTTTTGAGAAGTTATTATCAGCTACAATTCCATACAATTTCCTACAAATCAATAAAGTACAGTCGATACTGATTTTTCAGATAGATTTTCGAAAAAGTTATATCAATTGATGATAAGAGCGGATCATATTGAGCGTAAATGCTCCGATCGGTAACCTTTTCAAAAAAGGCAATTAATTATTTCAGCGACGTCTCTACAAAATAACAAAAATATGTTATAAATGCAAGAAAGATATTACTTCGATTCATTTCATCTCGAGACTGGAAATGACTTATCAAATCCAGAATGCTATGGGGTGAGCCATCTCACGTGGAGAAGACACGTGATAGAATTTTCACGTGTAACTGACACGCTGCTTGTGCCCGCTGCTTAAATTTTGGGTATAATAATGAATCAAACTGATATCCACTTCAACAGAATATTATGAAATATTTCATTTAGTTCAAGTCTTGATGTTGAAATTAGAGTAACACCTTATTTTTGAGTGACAGTGAACAAAAATTGCTAAAGAATACTTCCGGACTTTCTTGTGATCGGAGAGAAATGCTGAGTGAAAGATCTGAAAGCAAGTTGAAGATACCGTCTACAGTTCATCTGGTGTTTGTATGTGTGTGTGTGTGTTGTGGCGACTACGCCACTGAAGATGACCGGCGCAATTGCAGTTGAAACGTTTGGAGATTGTAACCAAAGAAGACCACGGCTAAACCCGGAAACCAACCAAAACATTAACACCAGCTGTGAAAGCCTACATTCCTATACTTTTGATAAATTGATGGATGTAGCCGTTAGTACGTGGTAGGAAATCATAATAAAGAAAAGAGAATTGAAACTTTCTATATTTTTACCAGTTTTATTTGTAACCAACGTTACTACAGTTTCGTCCTATAAGGACGAACCACGATTTATGAGTTTGAAAATGTCTTTATAGGACGAAACTGCCGTAACGTTAGTTACAAATAAATGTGTTGAAAAACATATAAAGTTTCAATTCTTTTTTCTCCTACGCTTTTGTTTGTTTAAAATGTTTACTAATGATACATAGATTATTTATAGTTGAAGAATATAGTTTTTTTTAATATACCCAACCAACAAAATTGTTTTATAATTTCATGATGCTGCAACAGATTTATTTTGTTGCTATTTTATAATTACTACCAAAATGCTAATTGATTATATCAGACGAGCTGTGAATATAATACAGTTGTGAGCAATAAAAGTGTTTTGAAAATTTGTCATTGAAATGTTTATAAAATGAAATTAAAAATCCGTTATAAAATAGTCACGAAATTATGAGAGAAACTTATGAAACATATTCCCTATAAAAATAAATTGTAGCAGTTTTATAGCATCTTCCTATGAGATTTTTAGATTTTTATGCTCTTTATGAAACTATTCCTTGATTAATTTCTGAATGCTTTCTGTAGCTTCAATGAAAGTATTTTATTGGAATGCTTTCGAACACAATTTTGTTTTCATTGCCATATTGTCACTATAATGGTAATTTCTCAACTATTTCACAGTATGGTATATTTATTACAATTCCAAAAAATAAAATAACTGTTATAAAATCAAATTGCTTTCGCTAATATATATTTACTGTCGCCAAGAATAAAATGCAGCATTTAAGAAGAACCAGCTGACTTTGATTTCAGAGGTCGTGTAATGAAGTATAATTTGTCAGTTTTATTTGACAAGCGTCCCAATTACGAAATTATGCTAACATACGTTAAAACTCTTGCTATTGATAACAAATTATTTTATAAAACGACGCCATTTCAAAATGATGGCAATTTGGAATACCGACATTGAATGAGTTGAAAATATGAAATACGGCACATATAGTGATATTTACAGA
>WOGO01001011.1:0-19799 GCA_015342085.1 Leptinotarsa defecta | reverse complement strand
ATTGCTTCAACCAATAGAAACGCGCTAACGTTTCGAATAGACCAATAGATGAATCCATCGGATCAATTGGTGGGCTCGTCCATGAATTTAAGAACTCGCCTATACGTGCGAAACTGACGTGTGAATTCTATCAATTAAGAATCAAACATTCTGTGTTAAACTGGCATTAGAAGTATTTATCTGACAGCCCGTGATACAGAATAATAAACGTTTTTACACAATTCACACTTGAAACTATGAATTTCACAGTTACGACTGTGAATTGATATGAATCAATAATAAGAAATAAAAATTAATTAACATTTATTTTCAGTTATTTGTTGAAACATACTTTCGTTATTACAAGAATTCAGTCAAGAATGATAGAAAGTGAACGACTTGGGAAATGAGAATGACAACTGATATACCTTCAGAATTGAAAAGTTTATCACTTTTGTGTTCAATCACTTTCTTACTTCTACTAACCAGAATTTCTGACAGTGGTTGCCTGAATAATATGTAATTATTGACATTTGTCAAGTGCGTCATTAAGAAGTCAATAGTTGAATTACTTTGCAAGTGGGAACTGGAAGTCATACTCTATTCATTGATCAATCTTAGGATAACTAAAATGAATATTGAAGTTGGCCGATTCTTTTCAAGTTCTGATGAGTCGAAGAAAGATGAAAATCACAATTATTTTTTGTCATTATCCGTAATCGATAAAATAAAGGAATAGGTGACTGAAAAAGGGACCTGAGTCAATTTTTGACTTTCTCAGTTGATTGTTTTCTACATCAAATGAAACTTCAGCTGGAGATAATGAGTGAATTGAATTTAATAAACAAAAACAAGCTGTCTTTTAATATAATTATAGTTTAAAGTTTCTTGAATTTTTACTTGATTTTCCTTAGATATGCTGTGTAGGACTTTCTTCATTTTTGTCCACATTAATCTGTTTCAACATGATTTCATCGTTTTCATTACGTAAATGAACCAATTGATTATAACCGAAACTGTTTATTGCTAAAAAGTTCTTAGTATATTTCATGTCAACATGTCATAATCTTTCTTATGCTTCAAAACGTGATAACATCAGTTCAGCATTATTAAGGTTACATCAAGACAGAATATAATGATGAAACTAGAACATGAGTGGAAAATCCAAGCGTTTTATTGACCTTCAAATTTATAGCGCCCTCAAACTTTCAAAGTTGGTTATTTGATGATTCCAAAACTTGTCTTTTGTTTGGCACAAGTTACCTTGGAAAAAGAGAAGAAGAAAAGATTATTAACCTTCTTTTCAACAGTGACACGAAGGTGATACTATTATATATGTGGTGTTTATTTCTTATTTTCTTTTCTAGTCTCTGAAAATATTTAAAATATGGATGATATTAACATAGATACAAATAGTTTCGTCGCTCAGTCTAGAAAGAGACCCAACTCTACTGAAGAAACTAAAATGGAAGTCGAAGTTCACAATGGAATAGAAGGTAATAGTAAAAATAGACCACCGAAATATAAAAGGAAGCGAACCCAATCAGATGTAGGAAATAAAAATGAAATGAGAAAAATCTTAGTACCTTCTCATCGATACACTGCAATGAAAGAAAACTGGATGAAAATTTTTACCCCTATAGTGGAGCACTTGGAATTACAAATTCGGTACAATTTGAAATCGAAAAATATCGAAATAAGAGCTTGTGAACAAACCAAGGATATCGGTAATTTACAAAAAGCAGAAGATTTTGTGAAGGTGAATAAAATTCCATATTATTTTTTAATCACATTTTAAAACTTTCTTTTCAATAGGCTTTCGTTTATGGTTTTGAAGTTGAAGATGCGTTGGCCCTCCTTCGTCTCGACGATTTATTCGTAGAAACCTTTGAAATAAAAGATGTCAGGGCTCTCAGAGGTGATCATCAATCTAGAGCAATCGGAAGATTAGCAGGAAAGGGTGGTAGAACCAAGTTTACAATTGAGAATGTAACGAAAACCAGAATAGTTTTGGCAGACAGTAAAATACACATTTTAGGAAGTTTTCAAAATATTGCCTTGGCCAGGAGAGCAATATGCAACTTAATATTGGGCTCTCCTCCTTCTAAAGTGTACGGACAGTTAAAAAATGTAGCATCTAAAGTATCCCTGAGAATGTAATACATTGTCGAATAAGGAACTGTTGTTTTATTACTATTGAAAGGTTGGTCAAAAACAAAGTAGTAACCACATTTTATATAATAAACCATGTATACATACACCTTTGATTTGAAAAGAGGCAATTTTTAAGTATGTTTTAATGCTACTTAGATCTTTTGAAGAATTTCAGATATATTAATGACACTAATATAATAACTTCTGTAATGATTATCAAGACCAGTATAAGTTTGTTGTACAGGACTTCTCGACCCATTTTACGAAGAACGGACTTTGCGTTATCAAGTTCTTCGTTGGCATCTCCCAATCTATCACGAGTACGGAGTAGTGATTCTCTTTGTTGTCCCAACTCCGATATGACTTCATTTCCAATATCTTCAGTTTCCACAGCTATTTGGTGTGATCTGGCCAAGCTCTCTCCTGTTCGTTCTAGTATTTGTGTTCCTTCTAAGACTATTTGCCTATTACGTTCTTCGTAGTCTATGTCCCTACCGTTATACATTTTTTTACATTAGAGCAAGCAAAAATTATAAAGAAATAAACAATAACCCCTTTAATTATAAATTATGAAGAAGAACTATATCAATTCTACTTCTTCACATCTCTATCCTATTGGATGACCTTTGGTAGCTTGACCAGCAGCCATGATCTGTGGAATCACTTTTCAGGATGTATACCTTTTCAGAATGAATTTTTATCGATTTTTGAGGCCATAGACTTTCACGGTGAGATTCATGATCAAAGAAACCAATATCCGGGCTGGTAGGTTGTGGTTAAATGGAACCAAGTACCTAAGATTCTAATCGACCACGGCCCAGCAGTCAGGATTTGGTTTTCTCTAATCATCCAAACAATAATTGATATTTAATTGACAACACGAAGCTCTATACGAATTAAAATGAGGAAATTGTAATTGAAGCCTTTTTAAAGCAAAAATAATCTGTTTGGTTACTTATATCCTCCACTGAACTCAAAATTTAAGGTATCCTCTGCAATTCAATGTAGTTTCGAAGTATAGTTTCAGTATTTGTTGTGCAATATAGATATTTCACATATTTTTCAATAAGCTAACGAAACAAAATAATTTATGAATCAGAGGATGGCATCCTCATTCTTAACCACTATATGTAGTTAAAACTATAATGGAAAAGAGTATATTCGAATCTTTTCAATAAATTGAGTGAAGAAGTCATTTTGAATGAACAGTAAAATATCGTTTTTTATTCCATATTCATTCAAGTCTTCAGCTACAGAATATTTCAAACAATTAAAATTTATACAACTGAAGAAAACAACACTAACTTGGCTAATGATTCGTCACATTTGTAGATTTAGAAGAACCACGAAGTGAGCGACATTGGTTATTAGTATAAAGGCCGGAATACAAATTAAAAGGTTTTAAGTGAGATCAGATAAGTAATAAGAGGAGCTCGTTGCATGTATTCGAATAGTTCAACATGGAACAAAGTACTCGTAATAGATCACACGTGATAAGTTATAAGAGTTCAAAAAAATGAATATTTGTTGTTTATTGCTTGAAATTTATGATCTTATTTTATACAAGGTTGTATTCATTTCGTGACGCTAAAAATGACAAACGACAAAAAGATTTTCTATCGACCTGTTTTGGGTATTTCCATATTCCACATATGAAAATTATAATGGAGAACTTTATACAGGTGTGGAAAGGGCAAACTTTTTGATTCACCCCGATGAGTTACTTCGTAAAATCAAAGTATTTTTCACAAAAATATAAATCATTATTTATATATTGGGAAAAAATTTCGAGGTTAGAAATTCAGAAATATTCAGCGGAGAGAACTTCTTTGATTGATCAATTTTCTAATGCTTGTATCTATATATCATCGTCATCTATGAAAATAACTCATCCTTATTGCTTGTGACTATTAAATTGTCACGTCACTAAGGAATCGAAATCACAATCATTCAAAAATTCGTTGTCACATCTACCTTCCATAATATTCTTCCACAGAAAAGGAAATGAGATAACTCTTCATATCGATTAGTGGATTTAAAAGGTATTGTTTGTGTCAGTTATATATTAGGAAATGTGAACATGTACAACTTTCTCTAGAATCTGAAACTAGCAAAAAAATAGTAAATCATACTATGTAATAAACATATTTCTTCAACTACCTAAATTATTATGCATATGTTTGAGTATGTATATTTATCCACTCAATTCGTTAAATGCAATGAAGTTGACCAAACTTGATGAGGAGTAGATTTCAACGAAAATCTTAGACATAAATATCACAGGATTCAACTCCGCATTTCACTATCGACCTAGCTTCATCTTTCAAATAATGAATTATTTTCGTCAAAAATACCCTCGACAAATAAATTTTGTTGAATTAAGAGAGGACATTGGTAGATCAAGATCATCAGATGATGTGGTGCTGCAGGTTTTTCCGGGTTTTCCTGCAACTGAGAAAGCAAATGTGCCACTGGAATCAATGAAGTTGCCCCGGAGCGCCAATTAATTTTCATTTTTGTTTTTATTTTTATCGTTGTTTAATAAAGAAGAAAAATTGAAAAGATTTAATATTTCGGTGAAATGTGACGTTGACAGTTATTTGAAATTCCGTGATACTGTCACCTTGCCACAATGTTCTCTTCTAAAAGAAAAAAAAAACGTTTTAAAGAAGAAGAGTGATTGCTCCTTTTACTTTTCAGGTTAACATCTTAACATGTGGCAAATGTTGTGGAAGTTTTAACATAAAATATTTAAGAAATTAAAGAAAATCCAACAAAAATGTCGCTCTACAATTTTAAAAAGATAGCTGTGGTTCCCACTGCGAAGGTAACGTTTCGGAACAACTATTTGATATGTCTTTTAAAAACTTTTTTTTGTAGGATTTCATTGATATAATATTATCAAAAACACAGCGAAAGACCCCCACAGTTGTACACAAACAGTACAAAATTACAAGAATTAGAGCCTTTTATATGCGCAAAGTGAAATTCGCCCAACAAAGTTTTCATGATAGGCTTTCTCAAATGTTAACAGAGTTTCCAAAATTAGATGAAGTTCATCCTTTTTATGCTGATTTGATGAACGTGCTGTACGATAAGGATCACTACAAATTGGCTCTTGGTCAAATAAATACAGCAAGACATTTGATTGATACTGTTGCTAAAGATTACGTAAGATTGTTGAAATTCGGTGATTCTCTGTATCGTTGTAAACAACTCAAAAGAGCAGCATTGGGGCGAATGGCAACCATTATGAAGAGACAAGCTTCCAATCTTACTTATCTGGAACAAGTGAGACAACATTTAGCTCGGTTGCCTTCAATTGATCCTTATACAAGAACTATTTTAATATGTGGTGAGTATTTAATGAAGGTATAGAATATGATGAGCAGTAAATTTTATTAATAAAGTTTGCAGGGAAGCCCCAAACTCCCTGAAACAGATGATACTTCAAAAATATTTGTTCAAAGAATTTAAATAAGTTTTCTCAACAAAACATATTTTAATAAATTGATTGATGTAGGTTACTACGTGGTAGGAGATCATCATGAAAAATGAGAAATGAACTTTTCTATGTTTTTTGCCACTTTTTCAATACGGATCACAACAAAAGTTGTAAATTTAGCCTTTTTGGATTAGCTTAAAATTGAATCGACTTCTTAGTTCTTGAAAAATAATATTTGTAAATTTGTTATCTTGCACAATAAGGTAAGTATAATTAAGAAATGAGCTAAGTTTATCATTTTTTTTGTGGTGTTTTGAAGCTTCTCTAAAAATTTTGTTCATCAAAATTGACCAATTACTGCATCATTTTCTACATCATTTCCAATTATCTTCCTATTGTACCTCAATGGATATCAATTCCTATTCTCTCTAGGTTTCCCAAATGTTGGTAAATCCTCATTCATCAACAAAATCACCAGAGCTGATGTTGAAGTGCAGCCATATGCTTTCACAACTAAGTCACTCTACGTAGGTCACATGGATTATAAATATCTCAGATGGCAAGTTATTGATACGCCTGGTATTTTGGACCACTCACTGGAAGAACGCAACGTCATAGAAATGCAGGCTGTAACAGCTCTTGCCCATCTAAGAGCATGTATTTTATATTTTATTGACCTCTCGGAACAGTGTGGTCATACTCTCGATGAACAGGTGAAGCTCTTTGAGTCTATCAGACCTCTTTTCGCAAACAAACCATTGATAGTTGTTGCGAATAAGTGTGATATTATTAAACTAGATGAGTTGCCAAAGGAGCGTAGAAATGTACTGAAAGAACTGGAAGAAAATAAAGATATTATAATTATTGAGATGTCTACTGTCAATGATATGGGTGTTATGGAAGTCAAAACAGAAGCTTGCGAGAAGCTCCTGAGCTTCAGAGTTGATCAGAAGATGAGAACGAAAAAGGTATCTATTTGGTATAGTTAGTTGAATTAAGAAATAACTGTTCTTCCTGTTATCTGCTTCATCTTCTTTTTGTTTTCGGGGACAATAGTTTTCAAAACTGTGATAAAAATGAAAGAAATAAGTCACAAGTAGAGGTTGAAGTTGGTATTTTTATGGCATATCCATTTCCTAAATTATGTATCATTTTATGGAAAAGCATTTTTATGCTCGTAGGAACTGATAGCATTTTTCAAAACACAGTTTTCCAAAAATTTTTTTTTGCTCTAAAGCATTAGATTCAGGATAAACTCCACATTTTGAAACTTGTCCAAACATTGAGGATTTTATTGTTATTGTCTTTGGATAAAAATTTTTGAATAATATTAAGAAATTGTTTCACAACTAATGAAATATCTACATATTTTTGGAATAAGCCAACTAGGAAGATTAGTTGAGATTTAGTTCATTACATTCAATATTGATGATTTTAGTGTAGCTCCTCTTGAATGAAAGGTGAATATTTATATGAAGAGTACTTAATTTGATTCAGATTTTTGAAAATTATAATATCATGGGTGGAAATATGGGCTACGATTTATGATTTTTGGTTCTGAGTGTGTAGAAAGTATCTGACAACGTTCAATATTACTATAATGTATAGAAAATTAAACAAAATGCAGTATTTCATAATTTAGTAATAACATTCCATAAAAGTTAGGAATGGCATCCCTGTCCAAAACATCTGTATGCTGAATGAATAAGATACATTACAACAAAAAAGTTTATTATATATATAATTTCAAATGTTCCCAAAACCACTTGTAACAATACATTATGAAAGATAAAATTTATATACTATAATCTAATCATACAGAAAGCAACATATAAAACAGTAAAATACAAGGTCTAAAATAATGATATACTGTGAAGTTTTATGTTTGCCAAAACAAGTTACTTATTGCAATTTTCCACATATTTTTTTATTTGCTAGGTTGATGGTGTGTTAAACAGACTCCATGTGGCAATGCCAAAAACACGTGACGACAAACTTAGACCACCTTGCATACCTCCTTCAGTGTTGGCCAAAAAACAGGAACAGGCAGAAAAGAAGAAACGTAAATTAGAGCGTGACATTGAATTAGAGGAAGGAGATGATTACGTACTGGACTTGAAGAAGCATTACGTTGACATTCCTGAAGAGGAACGATACGATATCATCCCTGAAATCTGGGAAGGCCATAACGTTGCCGATTATATTGATCCTGATATCTTTGAGAAGCTGGCAAATCTAGGTATGAAAAGGAGCCATTCACATATCTAATTTAGTTTTGTTTCATTGTGCAATGATCTTATGTTATCTTCCAGAAAAAGAAGAAGAGTTACGTGAAGAAACTGGAATGTATGTCGTTCCGAAAATTGAATTGGACGAGACCATGGAAGAGATCAGAAAGCTTGCCTTGCAGATCAGGAACAAAAAAGCCATCATCAAAGACGAAGCAAGGATCAATAAGCAAAGTAGGAAACCAGTCATGCCCAGGACTGCTGGTGCAAAGGTAAAAAAAGGTTTACAGTTCTTGCAAAATCTTAAGGTGTTTTCGATCAATTTGTTGCACACTACAAGTTTTTGTATTTCAAAGGACCAATCATTTCATCAATTCCACAAACGTTTTTATAACTCTACCCATTCTTTAGTTTTCATATTTAATTTTATATATTTTTTTGTTCTACAAACTCATCATCAATATTTTCCAATAATGCAATAACAAAATGAATGATCCTTTCAGGTTAGAGATCGCTCTGTATCAAAACTTCGTAACGACATGTCTAAACTGGGAGTAGACCTAGCCGACAGCGAAGAAGCTCATTTCACTAAGACCAAACAAAGGAGCAGATCCATGGGGCCTCCTGCTAAACGAATGAGGATGGAAACCAGTGACAGCACGTCTCTCAACAGATCCAGGTCAATGTCCAAGCCCCCCAGAAACGAACTAGGAGTCAAGGATGTAGCCATGAAGAAGAAACTGGCTAAGATCGCACATCGCGCCATCAGCAAGAAAGTCAAGAAGATGGGTCTCAAGGGAGAGGCTGATAGGTTCATCGGAACCAAAATGCCCAAACACTTGTTCTCCGGGAAGAGAGGAACAGGAAAAACTGATAGAAGATGAGGGAAATCCGTTTGTTTTGTTGGGTATATTTTGTTAGGAACATTGATGTGTTATTTTGAAATTGTGACACAATAAACTAACTGTTGAAGAATAAACGCATTGTCTTCATAAAGACCCATCTTCAATGACTGCTTTATGTAATAAGATAATACCTAGTATTTCATGAAAAAATAGTCAATACTTTTAGAAAAAGTTTTACTTGGAAAGTATCCATCAGATCACATGAGAGAAATTATCTGTATCAAATTGAAACAGTCAACTCCAGGTTTAAATTTTGATAACATGATTTTCTAAAAAAGTTCGCTTTACAAAAAAGCTCATATGATTGATACTATTCGAGATTCCATTCTCTATCAAATAAAACATATTTGGCAGCTGTTATCAAAAACAAAAAAATTCCACAGCACCAATCTTTGATATCGAAAAATTTGCATCGACTCTCAAGTCAACTTCAAGACTGTTTCTATTTCCATGAGATGAAAAATACAATTATATAGGAATAAGTCACAATTTAATCAAACTCATAACACCTAGGTAATTAACTCTTTAGTTTGTATGTAGGATGTGTTGGTTAATATTGACTGTTGAAGAGGTTGCGGAATTCCAGTAGTTAAATATGATGAACCGAGTCTTAGATGAGTTTGGCTGGAGCCTTTATTTATTAAACCAGTTATTGGTTGTTAATGTCCCAAATCGTTGATCACTTTGTCTACAGTTTGATCGTGGGCAATTGAGGAGGTGTCATCTGCATACTGAAGGATTTATGCCTCAAGCTTGACGTGATTGATATTCCCATGTTGGTAATAATAAATATTAGAGCTGTATATGTTGTAAAACAATGGTGAGGGGTGAACTCTGTGGAACTCCGTGCTATGAATTAAATTTGTCTGAATAACTATTGAATATTTTGACTATGCTTTCTGTGCATTAGAAGATTCTTAGTTATAAGCACCAGATAATTGGACATACTTATTCATGCAGCTTCAATGAAAGACCCTTTTGAAAGTTTTATCGATATCCAGAAAGATCACTGCTGCTGTGTGATTAGTGTAAATTAAACTTGTTAGATTTAAATGTTGAAAAATGCCTCAAGATTTCTTTTAGTAAAGGGAAAATTAAGATCCCATCCTCTTATTCAATAGATGGTCATTTGCTGAAAGACAAAGAACTGGTTGAAGATTTGTGAATATTTTTTGATTCCCAATTAAGTTTTAGCAGCATATTAAACAATTAGTGGTTAAGCTTCAAGGAATGTTGGGATTTACTTAAAAAAATTGTAGGGATCTGACTCTGGAGGCTTTGATGACAGTATATATTGGGGTTGGTCAGATCACAACTTGAATATGGTTCAATTATATGGTCTCCACAGTATAACGTTCAAAAGTTATTACTTGAAAAAGTAAAAAAAAAAATTCTTGAGATATTGTGATTATAGGTTTATTCTAAATATTGTTGCTGATCATGACTATAGTCTTATTATACATAAATTAAAGCTTATTACACTGGATAAGAGAAGGATGTTTAACATTTCTCTTATTTATAAAATAATAAATGCCATTGTAACATGCCAATCTTTGCTATCACAAATACATCTTGCAGTTCCACAAAGAACGCTAAGGCATAATAAATTATTTTCCATTAGTTTTCACAGAACAAACTATAAGAGATTTTCTTTTATGGTTAGATCTCTAGAGTTTTTAGAGAGAATAGATTGGATATTTTTAATAATAATACTCTACTAAGGATACTTTAAAATGTTATAATCGATGTTATACTAGACTGTAGGTATCTAAGTCATTTTGAAACACTATTATCATTATTTTGTGATTTATATTTTAGCGAGTTGTAGCCTTATTCTGAAATTATTTATTTTCGTTAATTTTATATTGATATAACTGTATTATATTCTGTTTTGTAATGGGGGTTTCCCGTTTAATAAAATGAATCTAAAAAAAGAAAGTTTCTTTACATCAAACCTCATACTTGAAGCAGCAGATAGTTTTATTGATAATTTCTCAGTATGAGTTGAAAATGTTTTTGTATTTGTAATTAAATGTAAAATTTCTTATAAAAATTTTTATTTACAAGTGCACACTTGAAATATATCACAAATTTCCATTTCTGCCTCAGACTTCTGCTTTAATAACCACTTCCAGTCAAATGCTTAGATTTGTCCCCTCAGTTGTCCCTACTCCAATATTCTCCAAACTAACATAGTCTTCATTTCACCCTCTTCAAGGTACCTCTTCAAAACTGCTTAATCAACGTAATAATGTTTAAAATCTGACTGCCCAATTCTTCATCTTGGTTAGTCCACGACACGTACACACTTTTCTGATCATCATCGTCATCCCCTTCGACTTTAACCAAAACTGACTCCACAGAGATCTCTCCCTCAGAAAAAATCACAGGACACAGTGGAAGTTTCTCTTTGATGAACATTTGCAACTTGTGAGCTGTCACTGAAGAAGGTCCGTTATCGTTTATATGAACTGTAGAAGTGAACCGTACAACATGCCTGCTTATTCCCGCCTCTTTGCAAGCCTCCTCCACGTCCATGAGGCACATTCCATTGTCTTTCATGACCAGGACTCCATGTAGCGTGCGTCGCCTTTTCGGATCAGGAGCCAAACTACTGAACTTTTTCGCCTCAGCTTTGAGAAGTGGAAGGGACACGTCTATGGGGATTTTCACAGGGGTGGAGATGACGGAGGTTTCACCGTTGGCAGGGTTGAAACACTTGATTTTGAACTCTTGCTGGATTTTTTCTTTGAGGAATTCGATTTTGGCGGCTTCTCCGTGGACGAGCATAACGTTGCCAGGTTCACAGTGTTGTATTAGTTGCATTATGCCCTTGGCGTCTGCGTGAGCCGAAAAACTCATGTATTCGACGGACATCTTGACCTCGACGACTTGCCTGTTTTCAAATTCAATTTTTTTTGCTCCGTTGAGGACCTTATGACCAACTGTTCCTTGTACGCAAAATCCGGGCATTATTATCATATTGTTTTCGTTGGGGGCCCACTTTTTGAATATCTGCAAGCTCAGTCCAGCATGGAGCATACCTGTAATTCAAGATATAAACAAATTTTTAAAAAATACTACCAAAATGTATTTGTTTATGGTGGCATATTGCCGATATTTCAACATTCCTTCTAAATATGTCTTTCAGGTGGGGAATCTTTCCATATGGGTTGGAGACAACAATAGTGAAGCCCCTGTATTAAAAAGAAAATTTCATAGATATCACAAACTATCATCCTATAAATCTGATTACCTGTTCCTTGAACATCTTTGAAATAGCCACAGCAAGATTATATTATTTCTTTTCAAGTTTTCCCCTATTTTCACTCAATCAAAATACATATTCGAAAAAGAAATCAGTTGAAACTGCATCAATCCATTTCACACCAATAATAGATGCAATGGAAGCAGGCTCTCTAGCCTGTGGTGCCTATATTATATATTCATTAATGACATTGATAATGCTATAAAAATACAAATTAATGTCATTGAATAAACTATGCTAAAGACAAAAACCTCCCTCTGAAAGGAATACAATTTGTTTTATGATTATTTACCTGGTGTAGCAAACACTACCATTGGCCCTGGGTTATCAATAAACTGTCTATCAAATGGCTTGATGTGTTTGAAGTCAAACATATTTCGCTGCACGAATGTCTTTCTTATCTTCTGATTGGTCCATGTTATGAACATTTTATAATAGTTGTTAGCCTTTTCCGTAAGCCCTAACGCAAAGTAGATTGGTGCTTTGAGATTCATACGTTCCCAATATGTCTCGAGTAATATACACAGCTCCTGAGCTCTTCCCAAGGCAAATACGGGAATGAGTACCTTACCGCCTCGATCTACACACTCGTGTACTTTTTTAAGGAAATCCTTCTCACGACATCTTTTAGAATCTCTTATGGTGGTAGCGTAAGTTGATTCCGATATCAATAGGTCAGGTCTACACTTGTCGATCCATGCAGCCCCCAAATGTCGATCAGGAGTCATATTATAGTCTCCAGTGTAAACAACCGATTGATTTCCTACTTTGATCCAAAACATGGCAGCTCCCAGAACGTGCCCAGCATAATAAGCTTTTATTTCAATATCATTATCTACCATTACAGACTGATGAAGGGTAACAGCAATCACTTTTTTCATACAATCCTTGATCATCTGGGAGGTGAAGAAATTCTGTTCTCCCTTTTTCTCCACGGAGACCTTTCTCATGTCCTCTAGTAATATGGGGGCTATAGCTTTCGTGGGATGAGTCATGTAAATTGGCCCCGTATAACCCACCATTTCAGACATGTAAGGAAGCGCTCCGCAATGATCCAAATGAAAGTGGGATATTATTACACAATCTATAAACGCGGAAATGGGGCCGTCCGTTATGAACGAAAAATCTGGAAACCTTCGTTCGTCGTTGTAGCCCATATGCATACCACAGTCCAGCATAATATTCTTGTTTCCCATGGTTAGCAACAAGCAGCTCCTGCCCACATCTTGACCTGCACCAAGCGGCGTTACTTTTATATCAGGCATAATTGCTATATACCATGTAAATAATAAATAGCCAATGTGAATAGATTCTGTCAAACTTTTAAGATTTCATTACAATAACCAACAATAACAAAAAAATTCAAAATCTCATAGGGGTTACATGCATTTTCTTCTGTTATTTCTATTATATATTTGGCCTCAGTAAATAGGGAGATCCAGGCCAGGAAGTCAACGAATCACTGGTAGGTAGGATATAAACTAATACTGGTATAAAGAATTCAGTAGAGTTCATCTTCTGATGACGTAAACTCGGTTGATGAAAAGTGCGTCGAGAATGGTATTGCAGTTCTGAAGAATAAATCTTTTAAATTTACTACATTCGCTATGAAAAGGTGATATTTACATGTTTGTCAATAGAATAGAGTACAATTTATTATTTCGACAGAATTTACTATAATCACTGTAAAATTGACTTTTACATGCTTGTGAAAAGAATAAAATAGCATTACGACAATTTTCAATGATTTCCTAGAGTTTGACGTTTAAATTATAAAACTTAGATGACGCCACGTCATGATCCTTCCATTATGACTGATATTTTGAGATATAAACTGAGAAATAGAAAACTGATTTCCGTAAATAATTGATATCCATTGTCATTAAGATTTTTTTTATTAATATTTATATTATTTTCTTAAATATTGCAAGAGAAGTATAAATATCCGAAAAAGTTTAATTGGTGTTTATCATTAGCGGTTGACTTAAAACTGGCAGCAATTTATTAAAGTGACTGTGTTCTGTGTTGCTAAGTAGAGTTGGCTGCCTAATAGTGGTAAGAAATGAGATGATCGTATTGTTAGACATCTTCATTTTTCCACAATCTCTTGAAAAATGCTTTCAGTTTCCAATTATACCAAACAATTAAACGCCTATCGAGAACGCCTTGCGTGTAAAGTATTTGTGTCCGATAATCTTAGTAGTCACGGCACGGAATATTGGATTATGTTCACGGCTTACGGCCACTTAGCTGTGCTGTATCATCACTCATTAATTAAAGTTGTTTTGTAAACAAAATCTGTCAGATAAGACAAGTGTTAGGTAGTACTTTCATACTTTGATAAATTCAAATATTTTCGTTGGTTTAAGATTATTTCAATAGTGCTCATATTTCTGATATATCAAGAATGAATTATAAAAAAATCACTCCAATGAAAGAGGCGAAGGAAACATTTCAGTCGCTTATGGAATTGTCCAAATTACTTTGTACTGGACTGGAGCCTGATACATTAGCAGTTTGCGTACGACTTTGTGAGGCTGGAGTTAATCCCGAATTATTGGCCACCGTTTTGAGAGAACTGAGAAAAGAAGTTCAGTCACAGGAAAAAACAGAATCCACACATTTTATGAACTAATTATCTCGATTGTGAAGAAAATTTACTTCAATAAAAAACATGAATATACTTCGATTTTTCATCCCGAAATGTTGAATTCTGTAGTTCTCGACTCAAAAATCTCCAGTAGGCTATGGCTATCTGATTTCTTTTAGCATTATACTTGTCTGAAACACCCACCGACATGATTAAGGTTATGTCGATATCAACATAACTTGTCTCTGTCTCTTCTTACGTTGACGTTATTTTAATATAACCATAATAGGGTGCGAGCAGCTGTTGTTGACATGTATCAAAATTTGCTTTATTTATGGTTGAAAGATAAACTCTAGATGGTATTTTTAATATAGCTATATGAACTGATTATTTATTATTTACAGGAGACAAATTTTCGAAGTAGTATATTATATCATAAGTGGGCGACATAAATATTTCTTGTTATGTCTGGGTATTCAGCTACGTATAGTTTGTAGGTACCGTAATATGATTGAAGAAATCTGAGTGGTTTTGTTTCTTGTGGTTTGTATAGTTTCCAATTGAAGAAAGATGAAGGATATGTTTCAGGTCAAGTAAATGAAATCAAATGTAACGACGTTAGTTTCTATTATTAATTTGATTACTTAGGTAGACTGTATGACTTTTCGAGCTTTTTAACCTTTCCAATACGTTTTAAACCACCAAAACCCGCATGTGGGAGCTGACACTCAGTTCTTCCGAAACTTCACGCACCGTTTGTGATGGTTCAGTAAGCTCAGTGTTCACCAAGGTCCTCAAATCGTCTATAAGTACGGGGCTCATCTTCAAAGTTAAAATCTCCGGAATACTATAATTGCCAAATGCCTGGTTAATTTTTCTGCAGCGCTTTGGTTCAATTTTAATTCGTAGACAAAAATTGGTCGGAAATCGCTCAACTATATCATATAGTGATGAGCTGAAAAGAGGCGAAAAATTAAAATTTGGAAAAAATGAACATTATCAATGTGTAGAGTACAAAATTCTCTAACGCAACTACAGACGCAAGTGTTTTACAAGGACACATCACGAAACAACTTATTTGTTCTGCGGTCTCATTGGTTCCTTTGCCGGCAAGTAATCCAACCGTTTTTTTTGAATAAGGGGCAAAAAGAATTTCTTATTTTTTTTCCTTTGTCGTCTTGGTCGTTTCAATAGTATAAGGTAATTTTTCATTTTCATTTTTGATTACATCTACTGAAAAACCGTCTTCATCTACTGCTACATTTCAGTAGATCTTTCTTGTGTGAAACCAACATTATAAAAATGCCGAAGAAACGTAATAGCAAGGCTTCATTACCACCGGCTAATAAATTATCACCAGATTATATTGACAAAATTATAGTCGAAATGGACGAAGATAACGTTGGAATAGAAATGAAGAAATTCGTTGTCTATACTTTGGAGCGTATGGTGTATGGGATCGACACTTCACCAGAGTACCTGACTTTCTGCATGTCCTCTTATTTTGTTCTAGGAGAGTTGAAGTACTCCGCTTTAGCAAAGATGTACAATCTGACACCAATAGATATAATCATTGAGCAATGCTATGATGATTTTCCGCTCACTGCAGGTCTGAACGACAAGATGTTGCAGTTGCTTAAAGTAAAAACAGAAAATCTCCCCCGAGATAAAAAAGACGTAATTCTGGAAATGGACGAGATGCAGTTAGATCCGGAATTGAAGTATCTTGATAGGTTGGACTGCGTTGTTGGTTTTGAAGACGATGGTGAACACAAAACTCAAAAACAAGCTGAGTATGTTACTACTATCTGGATTCACAGCATAGGCGGAACGTGGATGATGCCTCTTTGCTTCATATTTACCAGCGCCTCGGCCACTATTGAACAGATCAAACCTTTGCTGTTCAAATCGATTACGAAAGTGGAGGAAATCGGCTTGGATGTTCTGGGGCTCATTACAAGGATGCGAGTCAACTTTTATGATCTAATGTTGCATCTTGAAGTATCTCCTGAGAATCCAAAGTTCACAGTAGGCTCTAAAGAAGTAATCTTTCTGTTCGAGGTACCCCAACTCATGAACATTACTCGCAACACCTTAGAGAAATATAAACTTAAATTTTACGAGTACCGAACATCTTGGAAGCATATTAAATCACTCTTTGAGATCGAATCTGAAACTCCTGGCCCCCAAAAGACAAAGCTCCGAATGACACATATCAAACTATCTAAAGATGACAGAGTAGTTCCTCGTTATTCAATAGAAACCTTAAGTAATTCTGTAGCTACAGAGTTGAGAGCTCACGTTAACGAAGGCATGCTTTCCTCTGCTGCTGCTGGCACAGCAGAATTCGTTGAAATGTTCGATAAACTTTTTGACCTTTTTAATTCAATCCAGGAGACTTCTGAAACGGAACTCAGCAGTAGCTTCAAAGGAACTGAAGCACAGTGTAGGTTCATTGACAGAGTTCTTGCGTTTTTCGATAATTTGAAGGTTTTCAACAAGGAAGGGAAAGATTGCACGGGAGAAGTCAAGTTCATGAATGGTTGGCGCATTACAATTAAGGGCACGTTGCAGTTATGGAACATAATGAAAGCTAAGAATCATCCATACTTACTCACCCGTAAGTTGAACTGTGAATGTTTGGACAAATTCAAGAATGTTTTGCTGGTTCCTATCGCCAGTGCGAGTGGATTGATCCCTACACCAAGTTTTTATTCGCTGTACTTACAATTCTATGTCACTTGTTATTTTATCAATGAAAAATTGCATGATGAAAATGAAGAGTTCAACATCAGTCATTATGTGCGAAGAGTTTTTCGCAGGATTCCTCCAATCAGGCATAATATCGGGAACACAGAAATGAATGCCAGTGAATCCAATTCAGATATAGAAGATCTCAATACTCGATTCGGAGGTCTTATGAGAGAACTCTTGGACCTCGGTCGATGAGAACAGGTGGCCTTTTACCAAATAATGAAACAGCTTTAACTGATGTTCCTTTTAGGATTTCAGATGATGAAGTGATTTAAGTTACCAAATATGAAAATTTCTCAGAATTTATTTTAGATGTGAAAAATATGTTGATATATCCTTATTTGTGTTCTTTGTTGGTGTGAATTTGAGAGTTTTAGGGATGTATTTGAAAAAATAACAAAGTTTATGTAATCCCCACTCTATAACAAAAATTTCATTGCAGTCACATTCAAGTATATATTTAACAAGTGTGACAAAGATTATCCAAGTAAATCACATTTTCTGATGAACAATTGACAGATATCACCCAAGAAGGTCAGTTGATATGATAAGCAAATAACAGAGATCACCAAAATTGGTATGTTCACCTTGTCAGTATAAGTGAATTTATATTTGGTGATAATGATATAAATTCAACTCCCGTTTTTCTTCATTCACACCAATTTCGTGATATTTTATAGTATTTTAGTTTTTAAGTTGAATTATTTTTTTGTATTGTTTTCAGTTTGTTATGTTTAATGTATATTTTGGATTCTGTTTTCTATGTGTAAGTGCCTTTGTCAGCTCACGAGACTTGACCAACTGTCGATACTAGCTTATTTGAAATTTTATTAATCGAAGAACTGCATTTAATGCTGTGATTTTGTATTTTTCTTACACTTCTACCACAACTATTTATTATAATAAACATGAATTTGCTGCAGTAGATGCTTTTCAGCGTGTTGTTTCATTCCTGTTTTAAAGTTGGTAAAACCAAGAAATAATTTGAAATTCAACAAATAGTAATAATAATAAACAGACTTCAATTATATATTACAGAGAGATAGTTGATTTTTATACATTTGATCTTATAAGTTTATTTGTTATTGCAACCTAAGTTTTTTAAATTCACTCTAGGACGTACCTGAAAATTTAAAAAAATGAGTTTTTGTAAGATTGAAAGAAAGTGATGAACTTGCCCGTTCATCATTTCTATCCAGGGAAAGTACAGGAGTCAGTGTTGGTCTCCCATGAGCACACTGGAACGGTAAATCACAAGTTGATAATTTTTCTAGCAGTTCCGCACACTTATTTTTTGTCAAAACGTCTCCAAATTTTATGGAACCTAAGAAAGATTATTAATGCCATACACACTAATTAAACTAAATAAAACAATATTCAATTCAGCTCACTCTTGTTTGATTTCAGATGGAACTGTAGAAACATTTACATAAAAATGATTTTTTTTAATTTCAGATAAACAGTTGCAAAAGATATCTACTACCCATCAATATACTTTTTTACCTCTACAGGCCTCCATATTTATGATATTCTGCAACAATTTTGGCAAAGTGGAAATGGAAGCCCCTCTTGTTGACTTTAGTAGATCAATTATTTCTTTGACTAATTGATGAATCATTTTATTCAGAGTACCAGAAAAATTCTAAAAAAAACTTTCTCCTATTAATTGAAAAATACGCAAATATAATCTTACGTTATGTTTAATTTTTGAGTATAAACTCAGAGGTATTTGAATAACGTTAATTCCATTAGTGAAGAACTCGACCGAGAGTCCCAAAAAGTTCAAATAGGATTCTCGTTTCTTCAGCAGCTGTAAGTCGTTTTCAGGAATGAAAAATAACAACTTCTCCGCGAGTTCTGATTTGGCCTCCTTGTAAACTGCAAACAGAGTCTAAGAAAAAATAATAAATGGATACTCGACCTACTTTTTAACAACTTCTCCAGCCGAATTCTTTCGTGAACGGCATGTTGATCGAATAGTATTAGCAAATTGCTTTCTCTGTCCAAAACTGCGATGAACTTTTTGTCCACTTGACCTATAACCTCGATGTTCTTGAATAAAGTATTGCTGAAACTTACGACGTCGGTCAAGTTCTTCTTTCCTATGATTATATTAGGGATACTGTCCTCAAACATTTTCAGTTTTTCTTTGTACATGTTTTCGAAAAATGTACTTGGGTCTACGAAAAAAAAGGAAATAAGAAGGGTATTCGGTGATCCAGATGGTAGGTACAAATTCCTTAAGCCTGACTCCAAATTTAAACTATTACAATAACAATTTATTTCGCAAAAACAATAATAGCCGTTACTACATCGCCTTTGATAATGTCTGCCGCAGTAGTAGACGAAACGTAAATCTGCAGACCACGGCCAAAAGAAACGGAAAATAGCTTAGTACTTTTTGATCATTCCCATATTGATTTCAATTTAAGAGCCACCGGTATACAGCTGTTTCAGCCTATTGGGCATCGTCAGT
>WOGO01001010.1:0-19803 GCA_015342085.1 Leptinotarsa defecta | reverse complement strand
AAATTCTACATCGGTCAAACAAAGAAAAAACTGATCCAAAGGTACGACGAGCATAAAAAGACATACATAAACCCAATGATATATAAATCAAACCTCGCAACATACGCCATACAAAACAAAGATAATTTCCCCCACCAGAGAACATGACACTCATAAAATAATTCAATGAGGGAAACCGTATGGACATCTGGGAAAACTTGAACATCCATATATTTAACAGTCATAATTTACTTATCGAGGAACAATTCAAATCAAAACATAAGACCTAACATTCAATAAATTACACAAAACAATACACACTCCTAGAAATAGTAAACCTAAAGAAGATCCAACACAAATAATTTCACCTGTTGTAACCCAAATACAGGCAAATTTACCTAGAGTACGTCAATTTTTGAGAACAAATTTTGGCTTTGGTTTTGTGGGAAACTTTCAGAGGACGATATTATTCTAAATTGAAAGTATGTAGTAACGAGAGGTTACAATATCTCGAATAGTCGTTTTTTATAACTAACAGTCCTATTAAGACGTTTCCCTGCTAGGCAACAAAAACTAAATAATAGTACAAGATATTGACGTTGTCACATAAAACTGTAATTTGAGGAAACAATCTACAATTTGAGGAAACAACCAGATAAAAATTCAAAGTTGAAAATTCTGAAATTTCAACAATAAAAGCATTACAATAATAATAATGAATAGATTTGTTCCTCATGAAGTTTATTAGAACTTATTGAAGGCCCATTTTGAACTTTGTGTGACGATTGTCTAGGAATTCTGTAGTCAGGATTGTGACGAAGATTGTAATTATACTATTCAAGAAAATCCATTTTCTACTCAGAAATAATGAAAAATTGGATTTGATGTGAAAGATGCAATTGAGAGTATATAAAGAAATAACAATTTGAATTCCAAGTTATGAGAATAACTCTCTACCCGGAAAGCTGGCATGCTTGAAGGTCATAATTCTCAGTGATTTTTTGTGCATAACAAAAACATACCTCAGAATATTATTGAGTAGTTCAAAATTGAATGAATGTGAACGAAGGATTACATTTTCAGAATGTGGAGTGATACGAAATCTCTAAGTTTCCATAGAACAATACAATGTTTTACGATTTTGTTACAGAAGGAGTGAATTTGAGGGCTCCAAGTTAGTTGTTGGTCCAGATGGATTCCCAAGAATTTGACCACATTACTTCAATTGATTCATCCTGCCTGACTAGAACACTGGTTTTTATACCCCTCGTGGAAAAAAGAATCATATCAGTTTGAAAAATAGACCGTTGTTTTTTGTAAATTGCAGCCATAGCATAGCTGTACTTCGGCATTGAATGCTCTTCATTCAAACATCTCCCTCGAATGCGAAGTGATCATTCCTGACTCTTGACAGCCAAAAACACGTGTTTCTCCTTTTACCGCAATTCCTGCAATTTATTGTGTCACTGTCAATTATATCACAATAAAAAGTACTTCGCATTCGCCACGTATAAGCGAATAAAAGACGTACAATTAAAGAGTGCATGGAGAGAGATAATGATTAGGGATATCGAAGTACAATGATAGAGCCTTAACGCGCGAGCGGTTTCAGTCTGCGTGCCCGAATCAATTAAAGTATAATCCGGAACTGCAGGATATCGTGACAGACCCTTCCAAAGGGTCGTTTTGCGTTCTTATTGGGGTGGATTCTCTTGCAGTTTTTTTATCGGAAATGGTAGAGTTTAAATTTTCATACAGATTTCTGTCGATGTTATCAAAAACTTGAGTTTCTTTAAATTATCAGCATTGATGGCTCAAGGACAGAAACAACTTGAATTTGTTCTTGCGACTTTCTGAAAAAAATTCCACCACGCCGTGGAATAGAAAGAAAAAACGTATTTAAACAAAAATTATCCTGGGTAAGCATAGAAAATGTAAATGAAAATCACCACCATTTTCAATGCTGATTGCGATAAAATAATAAGAAACTTTGACTTCTGGAGGTTTTTCGAAATTGATTTTCAGCAATTGTGGGTGGCATCCTGGAATACCACTCATTCAACTAACATCAGCTTCTGAATGTTACAGAACAGAAACTTCACAACAGTTGAAAAAATACGGAAGACGCTATTAATAGTTATCAAATATTTTGAAAACGATGTGAGAGATGTAGTAAGGTCATATGAAATAGTTGTAGAATTTGTGAAATTTGAGTCTATGATAGAATATAGTTTTATGAAATAACAATTTAACCGCTCCGTGTATACCTACTTATATAACCTTTATTTTTCAGAAGTTATTCACCAAAAAAAAAATCTGTTTTAAAATCTGTTTTTCCGTTAACCAACTGTCGCACCCCTACGAACGACAACCCTCAGAAGTCGAAACTTGAACGAGCTAAGGATTAACGAGGTCTTACCTTTTAACATGTGATTCCTAACATGGGGATTTCTACATTCGGATTCTGAGGGAATTCGAATATGGAAATCAATACAAATTATTTTTTTAAAATACATAACTTCAATCCGCTCGCTTCCACTGGGTACGCTGTAAATTGGAAAATATGTTGAAAAAGCGGCATCCATTGATATTATTGCTAATCAAATGAATCTGATGCAACGTTATAGTATAGTATTTTCAGAGATATACCAAACTGCCTTTATTGTTGTAAACGTAGCAAAGTAAAAATGCTTCGATATGACAATCTTTCAAAACAAACTACGCTTACCGGTTACTGCAAATTCTGAATGCCAAAGGCGTTTTCTTGTCAAGAGAAGTCGAGAAAAGTCAAGAAAAGACAACTGATTTTTTTCTTGTCGAGAGGAACGATATTTTTGTGAAGACTGAAGAGAAATTTTCTCCCGACTAGTCGAGACACGATGAGAGAAAGTAGTTCTTGTTTTGTCTTGACAACAGGCAACAAAGACTACTTGTAACTTTCAGGACCTAAACTTTCAGGAGCTTTTACAGTCAAAGAAGCTGGAATCCAGTCATGTTTCAAAATTGTTAAAGGAAGAGCAAGATTTTCAGCTGCATTTACATCAAATAGCTTTTCTCGAAACTGACATGAACAATTCATGAAGTTTATGTTCTCCTACTATAAACGTATTCTATTTTCTTCTGAGAAAGTTGCTTGTGATGATTTGTAAACTACAATGCAGCTCTTTATAGGCACAACCATTACCAAGAGGGGTTTTGATATTTGGCTCTTACACAAGTTAACATACTGGTGAAAAAATATTATACTCATATTTATTTTTATTGCCCTAATCACCTTCCAGAATCTGAAAAAAATAAAATTAGTAATGCAGGACTGTACTCAGGTGTAGAAAGGGCAAACTTTAGTTTGCTTCAATAAATTACTGCGTGAGATCAAAATATTTTCCCAACAAAAATGGTCTGTTTTCCTGAAATATTATTAATACAACTTTTTGATTACTGTGATTATTATTATAGTATTTTTTCAACTATTTTTATCCATATTCCCACAATTCGCAATTTCTATTAAAATATATTTGGAATATTTCAAAAGCTGTGCATGGGATTCCTGCAACAATAGGATGAATCGTACGATGGCACAGCGGAAATGTGAGAGGGCGGCACGTGTTCATGATGAGTTAGACCGGAAGTTAACTTTTGCGAGCCGGATCACAAGCCGGATCACAAGCCGGATCATATTTAGAACGCGTGACTTTTCGAAACAGAGATGATATCTGTGAAATAAGAAGTATATAAAGGGATTACAATCGGATGCAGTTCGACAATCAAGGAAGAATATTTCAGAAGTAGGATGGAAAACATCTGAATCTAACATTTCTGACATCATCAATTCATAAATTCTCATTCACGGAAACGCTACATAACGCAATTATTAAAAAAAAAATTATATGGAAGAGATAAGAAAAAATTTCCAAGGATAACGTCTTTAAGTCATAAAACTCAGGTCGAACTAGGTCACGCTGAGCTCCGCCTCCCTACGTACCTGCCAAAATTGGATATGTGCTGACTAATCTCATTTCAAGGGAGATTTTAAAGTGAGCATGTATCAATATCAAAAATACGAATTTTGTGTACTTGTTCAACAAAACAAAACGTTGTTTGAGTTTCAGTAAAATTAATTCAAACTAGCTGTTACTTGTGACTTCGTGGACATCAATTCACAAACAATAAATATAGACAACCAAAGTTTCAGCCAAATCAACCAAATAGTATTTTCATGTTTTTTTTTAACGTAATTATTTCTATTGATACCATTATTTTATTTATGTACCAATTGAAATCTGTCTTGCTGTCTGTCCCTACTAACGACAATCGTCGAAAGTCGAAACTTGTGCGAGCTAAAGATTAACACGGTCTCACCTGTCAACGTGTGATTCGTACCATGTTAAATAAAGTTTAACGAAAAACATTTGTGAAAATCGTACCCAAGTAGGTTAAGCCGTATTAGAGATTAACGCACACAAACGCTGTAACGTGAAAATATTACTGTTTTCGTTACCATCAAATTAACTAATATCTGATTAGGGTTAAAGTAGAAACTGATCTGAGTGAACTTCCTGCAACAATGTTCATTGTTAATGAGAGTAAACATGTTTTGACACACACTAAAATAATACTGTTGTTACCTGAAAATAGAAACTATGATTATTCATAATTTGGTTATCATTGTGAAGAGTGGGCGAAATTGGACACTTTAAAAAGGAAACTCCTGTTTTCCAACTAGACAGATTTTTTTCAATTATCGAAAATTTGCTGTAAGTTCTTTCCTGTCAAAAATTTTTTTTGTTTCTATGAAAACATTTTCGGAGCACTCTTTTACATAGAATTCAATAGTTATTGATGGAAAACTATTTTTCAATAAGACATCCTGTATATTCCTGCATATTTCAATACTGCTTAAAATCACCCTTCCAAAAATGTAGCACACTTGATTTTTTGCTTGAGTCATCTTTGAAATACAGAGCTTTCAGGTTTTTTCATGTGCACTTTAAAACGCACACTTTGATCAATTAGGCTTTGAACGACACTGCGATGAAACAGAAACAAATTTCTCGGTAGTAGCTATCAAACGTTGAGAAAGCTTTTCACAGCAGTAATTAAAAGGCGTTTAATTTATTACTACTAATAAATTAAACTCCATCAATAATAATAATAATAATAATGATAAATAACAAATAATAAAACATATTTCTTCAGAGAAGGTGTTAGAAATGTCTACCAGCTTCGTAACACACAGGCAATACCTGTTCTGAACGTTTTTTGCTGAATTAATTACTTCAATAAAAATACTTGGTTGCCTATCCAATTATTACCTAAAGCAGTCTAAAAAAAATGATGACAGTTGCAGTATTGTGAGGCAAAACCCCGTCTTACTAAAAATATATTTTTCTGAGCTCCATTAGTAGTATTTCATCAAAAAAGGGTTCAATATTTTGCCTTACAATTTCTAAATACCTCTTAGATATGAGAGTGCCATTATAAATGAACGGGCCTATAATTCTACCCCTGAAAACACCTGCTCATACACTAAATCCAAATATTCCTTGACTTCTCCGCTCTACAATAGAATGAGGATTTTGTTGTGCATAAGTATAAGAATTGTAACAGTTGAATTCGTCTTTTCAAATGCAATTCAATGAAAAATCACGCATTTGGTTACAACTTTCCAGGAACCACTGACAAAAATCCATGCGGCGTTCAAAATCTCCTGGTCTTAGTTGATGAACTCTTCTTCTCCTGTATGGCTTGAATTTGTGATTTTTCAAAATCCTTCTGAAGTCAGTTCGTCAGTTCTTGGTAGACTTTTTGATATTATCAAATTTCGCGATGATGTTCTGGGATTACTTTCAATAGCTCCTAAAACGACTATTTCTTCCAACTCCCTATCCATATTTGATTCATATAATTTTGACCTGTTCTTTTCAACCATTACCATCAATCATTTTGTGTTGCAATCTTGCGAAAATGTCTCTAAAAGGTGATACGTGAATTGCTTGATGCTTCTGCATCTTCAACGATTTGTATAAAACAGACTATCGTATCCCATTTTTCATAATTCTCGTACTTCATTGCGAATGTTTTTCAAATTTGAACAGAAACCACTAATTGGAGAGCGTCTTTACTGCTTAAATCAAAATTTGACAGCTACCAATAAAGATTTGCATATACGGTTCATCATCAAGATGTGCATTTCAAACTCTACATGAAAAACTTGAAAGCTTTGAATTTGAAAGATGACTCTAGCAAAACATCAAGTGTGCTACATTTTTGTAAAGGTAATTTTGAGCTCCAATAAAATATGCTCATTAAATAGTTCTCCATCAATAATTATTGATATCTTATTTTTCACACCATTGAATTCTACCCAAAAAAAGTGTTTTGGAAATGTTTTCGTAGATACAAGAAATTTTTGACAGAAAAAAAGTTACATCTTATACTTATATACTTATACTTTAGGTTGATTTTCATTTGTTCAAAGGCGTTGTTGTTTCTGGGTTATTCTCAGAGGTCAAGTGTTGGAGGTTCGCTTATCACTTTGTTCAATGACAGTCCTATTTGTTCAATGACAATCCTATTGATATTTTGGACATACGAGCGATGATTCAGTTTGTAGGTGAGTTGATTTATTTTGTATAATTTTTGCTTTTTTCTTTATATCCAAGGTTAATAGTTGTTTATTTTTTCCAATGTTTTATCGTTCAATGAAAATAGTGTGAGTTTCGCTGTAGGCCTACAATGGGGTGATGATATTATATTTCGGAACAAATCTCATATATTTAAAAGCATTTGGCAGTCGATTTGTCATGATGTTATTTATAAGCGTTTAAGAAAGCAATCACTCAGCCCTTCCAGAAAGACATTGTGATTGAACAACATTCATTGAAATTCAAATGAGTCTATAGGATCTATTTTTTCCAACCTTATATATTGCAGGTTGAATTAGGGTGGCGCCTATTTGCTACTCAGTAGAATACTTTCCCAAACTATTGCCCACCAGACTGTTAAGCTGCCGGTGCAAGTGACAGCTGGTTTTTTCATTTAGAATTTTCTGAACCTCTTAGGAGGCTCAGGAGAAGAAATGGAAATTACAACACACAAACAATTATATAAAAAACGTATGCGTCTCGGGCGCCTGACAGGAGTGATAACTTAAACTAATCTGTTTAAAAAATCTATTTAAAATCTGTTTTTCCGTTAATCAGCTGCCACCCCCATACGAACGACAAGTCTCAGAAGTTGAGAAACTTGTGCGAGCTAAGGACTAACGAGGTCTTACCTTTTAAGTGTGATTCCTAACATGGTCTAAGTTGAACTATTCAATACTGACTTTGTATAACTTGAGACAAGATTTGGTTATCACTTGAATTTTATGTATAATAATATTATAATGTAAGGAAGGGTTATCCGCCTTCAGGTCAGTGATATACTGAGCTTTCGCAATCCCTTTAACTCAAAAGAACTTCTAGGATGAACTAAAAATAATCAAACAAATTGTGGTTAACAATCAGTTACCAGTTTCTTTATCTAATAGAAGAGATAATATCAGAAAAAACTCATAAAACGCTTATAAGTAAACTATACCCAAATATCAGAGAACACAATATATGTAGGTGAATATAGTAGGTAAACTTTCAGAAAATATTCAAAATCACTTTTCTGAATACAAAATAACCAGAGCTATCAAAAGTAATGATTTAAGCAGAATTCTGTTCAATGCAAAACCCAAACGACGTAGAACGAATAGAGTGTGGGGAATGCTCTGCAGTATGCATAGCGAAACTGGTAGAAATTTGGACGTAGGGCTCCGTGAACACGCCTGTTTAGACAAAAAATCAACAATCAGGGCCGCCATGGGTGGGGATGAGGGGAGCCTCCACTCCCTGCTTTTTCGACTTGGGAAAAAGTTGGGAAAAGTTGGGAAATTTTGGGCCATGAAGATAGAAAAAATAATAGTAAAAAAATGAATAAAAATTAAAAAAAATAAAAATGAGAGAAAAGAAAAGGAGAGGAAATAAGAAAAGGGAAAGAACCAGGAAAAGATTGGGATTTCCTAACATGCATAACTTGAAGAGAATTCTGAGTTCTTTGAAATCTTCAAAGAAGTTTAATTTCTCCCAAGTAAGAAAACAGTCTTGAACAGTCCACAAATTTTTAAGTGACAATTTTACAAAATTCCCATCTTTCCGCTATTTTTCCTACTTGGAAAAGTTGGGAAATTTCGGGCCGTGAAGATAAAAAAAATAATAGTAGAAAACAATAAGCACAATATTATTTGAATGTTGTTTTCTTTCATTTGTATTGAATATTCCTATACATGGTGGATATAGTGAAAGACCAAGGGTCTTGGTCCAAAGTAGAATAATTCCCATTATTATTTTCATAATCAGCAAAATTTATTTTTGTTTGTGCATACCCTAACGGACATAAACTTTCAGCCAATCTTCGGAAACCTAAGTAAGAAAATTAATATATTATAGTAGAAACTAATCCCTCGGCTTTCCTTTCTTCGAAAGTTGGGAAATTTTGCTGGTGGGGTTGGGAAAATTTGGATTCCCCCCCTGGTTTTTCTTTTTGCTACGGCCCTGTCAACAATGTATGAACATCTGAAAAAACCAAAACACAAGATAAGTAAGAATAATCTCATAATCCCACACACATGTAGCAACTCGATTTATGTAGGTCTCAACACTTGAATTTATAAGTCTGACACCCAATGATTTCTATTATCTCCAGTGTTGAATTTTTACAGTTGGAACCCCCTTTCATTCAATTATCTCCCTATTCTGCATCCAAATGTATAAATCAGTTTGTATACTTCATAATGGGATAAAACTCGAAACCGGTCGTAAAAATAAGAATAAAATAGCTATTTGAAAATGTTTCCATTCATTTCATTAAAGTTATCTAGATATACTACAAAATCCTATCAGGCTTGTGGTACACTACTGATTACCAATTATACACTCCGAGTGAATATTACACTGATATTCAAAATATCAACAGAATAATCACATCAGCAACTAATATCGACTGTTCACTACCATCACTGATATTCAACTATTTTATCGGTTACCAGTTTCCAAATGACATATGATTGATAAAATAGGTCATATAGATACGAATGAGTTGTTGGTTGATGCTATGCTTCTGCAAGATAGTTTCTGTGGACATGGTGGAGATGTGGACATGTGGACATGAAAAATGAATATATGAATCCATGAATGCATATGCGACCTTCTAACAGCAAACTTTGGTTCAACAGAAATTTCGAGCAAGCTGTCGCCTCTAAAAATCTCGCCTACTGGCAGTGGCGCAAAACTCCCAGTGCCAAAAACCGAACTAGGTTTGTTAATTCTCGCAACACCTGCAAACTCAGGATAAACGAAAGCAAAGAACTTCACAATCAGAAAATTAGGGATAAACTGCTTGCCAATGCCAACGTGTCTAGATTCGAAACTTTACATAATCCACAATTCCACCACTAACACAAGAGGATGGTTCAATCACAACAACAAGCATAGAAAAAGCAAATCTACCAGCTGAACAATTTGCGTCCTACTTTAGTCTAATCAGGCGAATTTTGAAACAGCTCAATATCAACAAGACGTCTCATCTTGATGAGGTGCCCGTCATCGTAATTAAAAAGTGCGCAAACTAACTCGCACCAGTATTTTGCAGACTTTTCAACCTGTCTTACAAGATAGGAGTTTTTTCTTTCCCAAAAAAGCGTTCAGGTTCAGCCTATTCCCAGAAAAGGCAAGAAAACTCTTCCAAACAACTATAGATATCAAAAATCATGGAGAAAGTTGTAAACCACCATATTCTCAAATATTTGCAACACTTCAACATCTTGAGGGATCATCAATATGGGTTTCGGTGACCTATTGTATATCACCCATATTTGGAATAACGCAATCGAGAAACATGAAGAGTCAAGAGCTGTTGCGCTTGATATTTCTAAGGCCTTTGACCCTGTGTGACATGAGGGTTTGCTGGCCAAACTTCGATGCTATGGCTTGTCGGATTATTTTTGTGTATGGGTCTTCAGCTTCTTGAAAAAATGTTCCCTTCAAGTGGCCGTCGATGAATATCTCTCGAATATTTTCACCATCAACGCTGGTGTTCCCCAGGGATCCATACTGTCTCCAACCCTCTTCTTTTTATTATATATCAACTAATTGTTGGATAAAAACAAGAATCCAATATACTGCTTTGCTGATGACAGCACACTTGTCTCGTCGTTACATTTGGATTTCAGGATTATTTTTTTGGATTATTGTTCTCATGTACGGAGCTCCGCCCCCAAACAAACCCTGAAGCAGGTGGATTCCATCCAGAAAAGAGCCATCCGCCTGATTTGAGACGCGAACATCACTTGCAACCTTGATAGTCTGGAACATCGAAGAAAGGTTGGAGATTTGTCTCTCTTCTGTATATACTTTCACGGGAAATTTTCAAGTAACTTGGCACATTTGATTCCACCAAGAGCGGTACATATCAGAAATACGCGTCGGATTGTGGCTTCTCATTTTTTTGAGGTTCAACTCAGTACACCTTAAACTTCACTGTTCAAGAACTCTTTCATTTGGAGAAACACATTTATATGGAATGAACTTCCTGAGAACGTTTTTCCAAATTGATTTGTTCTCCAAAGATTCAAATCCAATGTGAATCACTACTTTCGCACAGGCACCGCTCTAAGAATGCTTTAAGGATTTTCCTGTAGTGCTTGCGTTTTGTCCTTGAAAAAATGGTTCCTATCACCTGATTTGATGTCTTTTGATATGTGTAATATTAACAGTTCGTCTTCATCCATCGACATTCCATTCTCGATAGAATAAAAAATGTGTTCAGCAGAGTTACCCCAGAAATCTTCTATAATGTAAGAAATCAATTTGTAAACAGACTTCATTAAAGAAGTGATTAGTGGATAATTTTCAACATTCATTAGAATGAATTGAGTGAGTTTGTTCGAAGATTCCTACAAATGAAATTGAACCGTAAATAACTCAATAACTGCTAGTTTACTCAAAAAATTATAATAAAAATGTCACATACTTCAATGGGCTTTTAGGAAGATTCAAATGAATGATTACTTTTAATAGGAAAACTGTATGTCAAACGAAACGAAATCAAGAAACTATATTTCCTCAGGAAATTATGGAAATATTAAAACAATGTTTTCCTTGAGCAGTGGTGTATTACTTCCTTCTTTGAAATGTTGTACAGTACATTTTGATGCACAGAATACGTTCTATACATCAGAAAAATATCTAGGGTAATACCTAGATTATTCACCATAATTGGTTTTCATAACATTCTGTACTCCAAAAGTTAAACCTCCAGGACATATGTTCATATGTAGTTTTCTTTAAGCTTTGGCGTAAAATTTTCGAATAAGTTGAATTTGGGCATATAAATAAAACACACCGTGTATAATATTTGTGGATCTTAATGGAATATTCCTTATGAAAGTGGTCTGAAGATGAATCATAATAATAATAAAAAAATGCTTTCATTGAAAGATTACTCAGTACAAGAGATAATCTTACCTAACAAATGGCAAAATTCAACGTCTGCACATGATAAATCAAGGCAGATATTGCTTTTCCATGCAATCAAAAGTCTTAGGAGTTTTAAAGAATTGATTGACAGACATTGACAGAAAAGGTTGTTAGAATTAACAAGTGAATTAGAATAATCAATCTGATTAATAAAAGAAAATAACCTTTTCCTTCATAGCGGCTTCATTTAGATATTTGCCATAATGAATATATTTTGTTTTCCTCGTCGATAATGTAATCGGATCCAATCTTGCGTTAATTTTCCGCATTACTCTTCCTAGCGTATACACATCGAAAAAGTTTTACGATGGAGGAGTGCGAATTGGAATTATTAACGGCTGCAATGCTACATCGCCTATTTCAGCGAAGAAGCAATCAATCCGTACAATAATTAGGTAACAACCAAAATGGGTCAGTTACAAGAATAAATATAAACGTTAGCACATGCTTATCAAGCATGCTTGAGCGGGCTTGCTCACAGAACGAAATTGTCATTAATTCATCGTTTAATGGATGGTAAGTTAAAGTTGCGTTTGCTGGGTACAGTGGCGTATTGCCACGAATTCATAGGGTAAGTGCTGCATACGATTCCTTCGTTTGACGATTTCATAAATAACAACATTTACCGTAATGCGAGGTATATGTTGATGTAACGAAATATTGCAAAACAGTAAATAGATAATACTCAACTAACAACTTAGGACCCTCATCGCAAGTGCGGAGCAGCAACGCCTTCAAGAAAGTGGGAGTATTTACATTAATATTGAACCTCAAAGTATCGACTAACTCATAAGTGACGATATTGGTAAAAATTAGGATGACCATCATCAATCTTTTCTTCAAATTCTATGAACACCTATGAAAAAATCATGTCAAAAAGTTGCTATTCTTCACTTCAAGAATGCCTTGATAGCCTTTTGGAACGAGATAATCTGAATGCAGGTATAATATCAAGTATTATTGGCTATAAAAAAATTATCAAAGCTCAATTAGTCATATTGTATTATTTCGAAGTGAATATTTACCTATACACGATTATGTATGAAACTTCATGGTCAAGGAATGAAACGGTTGTTGAAGAGGTATAATACAACCAATTGTCTACATATTTGCAAACCAATAAGTAATAAAGATCTATTCGAAATGTTTTTTCTTCTATAAGATATACCATTAAGACATTATTATAATGGTATTTGGTTCTCAATGTGTTCTCCATCCAAAGTAAAATCCTTGTGAGTATAATATATTTCCAATAATAAAAATTTGACTAAAAAAATTCTATCGAATATTGAATTACAGGTAACCTGGAATTTTGTCGATTTAATTCTGCTAGGCAGTAAATTTTATAGAAAAATATCAAATAAAGGTGAAAGGACAATAAAAATGTTCACAGGCACACGACCACTTATTATAGATTGTGTGAAATGTTAATGAAACATGTTCTCCTGAAACATATTCTGATTCAGTTTTATCCTGGATAATAATCATGAACAGGTGACAGATAGGTCCGACAACGGTTATTAGTTCTGCACTTAGAGTACTACAGAGTAATTTAAAGGTCAGAAAAGACTTCAGTGGCGATAACATGAAGTCTTTCGGGCTCAACTCGGCTTGCACTTCTCGATCGTTCTAGATGTCGAGCCGCTTCGGGAGACTTACCTATAGGCTTCCATTACGATAAACACTACCAATACGCAGATGGGGAGAATCTGGTTGGAAGTGCGGTACGAAGTGATCTCATAAGACGACGTGACTGAAAAGTTTCTGTTGTATGGTGAAAACAAAGAGTATCTATTACGACAGAATGGAAGAACTTTAGAAAATGTTTGAGGCTTTGCAAGCGGGTCTGGCGAAGAATGAAGAACGAAGGAGGGAGGAATAAAGATTACGCCGAAATGAAAACCGTGAATTACTACTGAATATTCAGGAAAAACAGAAAAAAACAGAGAATTGCTGGTAAACATTCAGAAAAAACAAAAAATAGAATCTTCATCAAGTAACGGCCGAATCAATAAAAAAATAGGCAATTGAATGTACCTTGATTCATTTGAAGAATCAAAATCTTCCCAAGTGAAGAAGATTATTGGAATTTATTCGAAAAAGTATTTCAGGAAACAAAGGAAAAATTTGAAAAAGTGGTCGATGAAGAAGCTTGAGAAGGTTGAAACAAAATTTGTGATTTTCCGAGAACTTCGGAAATGATCACCGGAATCGAAGAGACTTGAAAAAATGCAAATCGGAAACAGCAGGAGTTTCATTGAAACTCCAACCTCCGATTACGAAATATTATGGTTAATTTATCGAAAACAATTTGAGGTCGTACTCAAAGTAATGGGTAGAACGACTATCAAGCACTGGTATCAGCTTTGGAGATCAAGTATATGGTAGAGAGCACCTTCATCAAGTCAACTGGAAGTGAGAACTCAAGGTCCATTCGAAAGTCCGCAGGACTTTTGGGCTGAATTCAAAAGGGTGGTGAAACTCGCTTATCCAAAAGCACCCAATAACTTCACACCCTGAATCAGTGTCCAAAAATGCTTCGCGACAACAACGGAAAGTTCTAGTGACGGCCATCAACGAAAAGGAAGATGAAGGAACAGATCGAATTATGGTAGGCCTAGTTGAACTCGTTCAGAAACATTCGATAAATAGAAGTAAACCCAGGGCAAGAGGGCGGCTCAAATACTATAGCTGCGGCAGAGAAGCACATTCAATTCGGGACTATTGATCACGTTCAGGATCCGTGGAAAGAAGAGACTGACTCGGGATAACTCAAACAAGAGCGTCAGAGTTGGAAAAATTAAATTCAGCCAGTGTTAGGGGGATACATTGGCTGTTACATCCTGAACCCCCAGGTATTTTATTTCCACGATAGGACGCAACAGTAACAGCTTAGTTGTCGACGGATTTCTGAATAATCACCAGTGCCTTCACACTGTCGATACTGGAGCAAAAAGGTCAGTAATAAGAGCCGACATTTCCAAAACGAGTAATTTGCAGAAATTATCATTAGTAGTCATTATAGAAACAGCTAATGGATATGGACTGACGGTCTATAAAAAAGCTGAAGTGAGACTAAGGCTTGGAAATTGTAAAATAGAACCTGAAGTATCAGTGGCCAACATCATCAACGAATTCATTTCAGGACTTGACATCACCCTTCTATCGATTCGTGGTGGACCGCAAAGCAGAACGAAACTTCATCCATTGTTAAGAACATGTTGAAGAAAGAAGTTATTGAAGAGTCCAGCAGACCATCTTCGTTACCTGTTGTGTTGGTGACTTGGAAAGATGGATCGACGATACTCTGCGTAGACTTCAGGAGGCTCAATGATGTCACCAGAAAAATCAATTACCCTCTTCCCCTATTTCCCAGTTACTCTGAACATCTCGGCTTAATAGAGATGGTTCTCAACATTAGATCATTTTGGCAGGCAGCAATTTGGCAGCATTGTCGGTGGAAAAGGCAGTCAGACTTCTTCCTTTTCCACCGGTCTTTTTCAACATTGCCGGTGGAAAAGGCAGAAGACTGTCTTTTCCACCGGCAATGAATTATATCAGTTCAAGTTTATGCAATGCACCCGCAACGTTTGAATGCTTGATGGAGTTGGTGAGGACTTTCCTGGAAAACATGAGTGATCTATTCTGATGGCATTCAAATGACTGGAAAAAGTTTTAACGAACATCTGTCAAACTTGAGTATTGTTTTCAGTGGCTGCGGAATGCTCATTTGCAAAAAGTGCTGTATCTCCCAGGAAAACGTGAATTATTTGGAACACGTTGTGTCCTCAGAAGGAGTTGAAATAGATCCAGAGAAAGTCAAGGCAGGTGAACACCAACGAGCAAGCACGACGTAAAAAGTTTTCTTGAACATTGTAGCTATTACCAGCGTTTCGTGAAGGACTTTGCAAAGATTGCCAGATCGCTGCACAGCTTGTCTGGGAGGAGAACCCTTTCGTTTGGTTCCCTGACTGCCAGCAAGCATTTATTGCCCTGAAGAGTCAGTTGACCAGGTACAAGAAGAGAAAGAAGTCGTAATTAGTCATTTCGATAAGTCTTTCGGACTTACTTCTCGCAATGGTCACAACGATGGATCACTACGACTCATTTTCATATGGTCGTGAATTATTGATCACATCAGACCACTCAGCTCTTTGGTGACTCTTCAACTCCAAAACCCTAGAAGAACAAATAGCCAGGTGGTTCCAAAAGTCACAAACGCAAATTTTGTCAACGCCAGGAGAAGATGGACACCCAGATACCAGGAAAAGAACTTTTCACCGAACTTGACAAGGTAGTGGACAGAGACTCCATTATAGACTGCTCTGATAGGGAAATACGCTTCCCTACCTCCCGCTTCTTTGGGTTCTCTCTGGCCCGTAAGGTAGAAACCTGTAAGGGTCCTTTGTCCAGAGTTATGGACAGAAGGGTCATCTAACGGTGTGGTATGGCCGTTAACAGCTTCCGAAGGTGACACCCCCTTCATGACGGGGCAAGGTATCTTAGTACTGCAGACGAAAGATCCGATCTTGACAAATGAGTGAGGCCGGAATGGCAAGAGATTTCTATGCACGACCAATAGGAAAAGGGTGACTGGATCCAATGGGACTATATGTGCATTCGAGATGACCTACTCACTATGAAATGGGAAAGCATGGATGAATGAAACCAGAAATTCTAGATGATCCTTCCAAAGTGTATTTCGAATATACTCAAACAGCTCTACGATGATTGCACTGGAGGACAGATCATTTTAAAAATATAGTTGAATCTAATGAACGAAACGTCGCAATGCAAATTGGTTTATATCATATTATGATGTTTGAAAAACAGTATTGAAAGTCATTTTGTCTTTTTCATATCATTCAACAAGGAGGCGATAGAGCCATAAAATGAAATTTGACAATTCTGTTGGCGAATATTTCAAAAACAACCATTGATTCTCGATCTGAAAAAGGATTATTCTAATTTCCCATAATAGAAAACTTTTTTCTAATTTAACCGACCTTGTATGATTTTATCGTGCTCAAAACAGCAATAGTGGGAGCAGCTAAAAAATATCCTGTAATGTTGTAGCTTTAGTATAGTACATGCTTTTACCATTATCCATCAAGCAAGAATTATTCGCCTTTATTGGTTATAGAGGTTGTGGTCCAGGTCAGTTCAGAATTTGTTTTGTAATAGGAAGGTGTAAACTTCCAGGCGCAGTGAATTTATTTTTCAAATGCTTGTTTGGATGTGTATGGAATAAATACCTATAGTGAGGAGGTATAGTAGTGAGGTACCTAATTGAATGATATGTATGTAGTAATTATTATATTATTATAATGATTTTTTTCAATTTTTATGCAAATTTTTCATAATTTTATTAGGAAGCTGTTCACTTTCATTTGAAATTGTGTATATTTTCCGAGATGTGATTTAAGTCCCGTCAAACGAAGCGATGCCGAGGTATTTCTCCTTTCATGTCATTCAATATTCAATATAGGAGTAGTTGTTGGGATAGCGCATTTTTTTCTTGTTTATAGCTGAAAAACACTTCTACTCATGTTCTATACATCTTTGTATATAGTTGTAAATCAATTGTATTTACAGTTGTAAATCATTCCTTTTTTTTGGAAGTTTCTTTCACGTATACAGTAAAGAAAATACCAAGTTATTTTCTGAATATTGAATCGAATAAAGGCAACAAATCATTATTTACATCAGTTGCATTTGCTGTACAGGTTATCCACTGCGATGCTCATTTCCACGCGACCAGATATCACAAAAGATAAGAAGAGAGCCGTTACCAACACCCCTTAGTGATATGGCGTTGCTAAGAAACATCGGGTTTTATAGGATATGAACAGGTAATTAAATGTTTGTACCACTTGTCTCCTTATTGTTGTGTATTGCGCTTTGAACGATCATCCATAGTGTTGCTCATATCAATAACTGTCAATCGAGTGGGGTTTAATGAAATACAGGGGTGAGGGAGAAAAATAGGTGTGGTAATCTTCAGAAATTGTAAATAATCTTTGGGAAAGATTCCGAAACATACGATATGTCTGAAGGGATTAACTTCTTGAGTTGAATTGTTCTCTACATCAATTCATAATAGTATTTTATTTTCATCAACAATGAGATTATTGCAAACATGCAAACGTGCAAGTTTCCACGGCAGGGGATAACTATATCAATGCTATTTTCCGTTTATTTTGCCATGGTCTGCAGTGTCTTAGGCCTGATATTTCGTCTACTACTGCGGAAGACATTATCAAAGGCGATTAGGTAAGAATCGGAATGCTCCAGTTGTTCTCAACACAGCATCAAGGCATCTGCCAAAGCAGATGATGAATTCGGTTCATTTTCGGCTTTGAACTATTCGATCATAATTCTGTCACCAAGTTGGAACCTGTGACCATATAAAAATCACAGGAATCACTTCACTCCTGCGAGGAAAAAAGATAAGTCATTGTATAGGGCCTCTCTCAACAACATTCAAGACCTCGGCTTATCAAAGTACCATACTCTCGTTTTCCTCAAGTCAAGTAGGCTGAAGTCGGAAACGGCAGAGTTCATCATGGCCTGCCAACTTGGTATCTATAATACCTTAGTTTACCGCATTCGTGTAATGGCTATAGAGGTTCCTTACACAAGGTAAACAGCCATCCGCGAGGCGCGCCTGAGACCCTGATGCAATTGATAGCATCATATGCGAACTCAGCCTACAACTACCGACATAATGTGGTCCTAAGAGAGCTGTATCATCGTCTACGGCGATTTTACGGTTTCGATGAAACCCCGGTGTTGCCCTACTTTTCCAGGGGATACTGAATCCATTTTCGGAAATGAAAAGTGCCGAATTTTTTGAAACTGTTCATTCCTCACCCTCAGGTTTATGCAGGCTAATGAGCCTGATGCAGTTCTTCTATACCAACAGAACAAGAACATATCCGTCGCGAAGTTTTCAGCTCCCGGTGAGACCAATATCGTCCCAAAAAAAGACGGAAATTGAAGAAACATAGCATTTTACTTGAAACTGCGCAGTCTCTATCCAGACCATTTCATCAAGATTGCTGTTCTGATTATTGGAGTCCTTTCTGGGTTGACACGCTCTCTGCTTCCGAATCTCCAGGTCATGGCTAGCTTGCCATATGAAGGCAGACATTTTGGCAAGACAAATGCAGAAGGCTGCATGCATTCTTGGCTCATTGCATTAGCTTAGGGCACATGATTGTCAGACCCAATGATCACTTACCCCAAGGTGTGGGGAGTGGTCATTGGTTGATAATACTGGCGCACCGTCTCGACTTGAGAAAAAGTGATAATAATGTCAATACTAATGAAAATATCTTCCTCTGATGTCTATTGAGCCTTTGTTAGTGAATATATGAATTGAGCTTCAAACGTTCTTTCGAGGGCAGTGAGCTCACGCGAAGAGGAGAAAATGCATGCCCTTTGGTATGAAATGCGCCTTTTCGAAACCTTATTGAGCATTTTGTTTCCAATGGCAGGGCCATGTAACTCTTCTCCAGCCTGCAAACGAAATGACAGGAGTAACAATTTTACTATTCGTCGTGGTAAGGAAGGAGACTGGCACTTGTGGAGATTATCGAAATGCATAGTGCGCTTTACAGTATGAGGCTCCTGGAGCAACAACAACTATCTCGTTTAGATGCGGAAGTTTGTGATGTCTCACAGAAGTGATTGAGTACATCGGTTTCCGAATCGTAAGCATGGAACCATGACCTAGAGGTTTGATGGCTAAGGATGAGGCTGATAAGAAGACGACGAACCAAGATGCGTCGCTTATGCAATGTGTAATTTAGCTAATAAGCATTTCATGCCGCCGTGCAGTGAATTGCTGCTAAATTACGGTTGACCACCATGCAACACTGCCTCTAGGCGGGTTAACTGTCCTTGTTCATCTTTCACTGCCTGAACCACTGTACATGCTGTTTTTGGCGAGTGCGTTGGCTTGGGATGTGGGGGTTGAGCAAACCGGCCATCGGATGCCTGCTTCCACGTAGCCTCGCTGGATACGGGAATAACAGAATCATTTGTGTTCCTGTTATTCCCTACCTGAATGACATCCCAACGATGGCTTAATCCTATATATATGAATGACTGAGCCTATCAGCTGTCTCTACGGAACCTTCGAGATACCAGGCGCCCTCTTGTCGTAGCATCGCCTTGTCACGGTAATGCGGGGATCTGCCGTGATTGACCTTCTTTCCCTAGCTACTCGTGGAACCTTTATATATAAAGTAAACTT
>WOGO01001009.1:0-19810 GCA_015342085.1 Leptinotarsa defecta | reverse complement strand
GTTTCATAAAAATCACTCTTAGAGCTTTTAAGCTAGAAAATGTTTTGTTTAAATTAAAATTAATAATTGGTCAACATTTCACTGATAATGCTCCTAAATTCGTTGGAGAGATCGGCCAATCAAAGGTTTTTAAGAAAAAAACATTTGACAATTCATTATTCAGGATTTTTATTGATTTTGACTAGTATTAAATTAAAATTGAGAATCTGGTCAATGAGCATGTTCGTTGTTAATATTTTGGAAATTGCAAATTTTTAAAATGTATAACAGTTGAAGTTTAAATACCATCGAAAGTTACTACATGTTCGAGTCAAGTAGCAAACAGGGCAAGTCAGAAAAATTGAATTCGTTCCAAAATGAAGTTACCTTCTTCATTTCTAAAAATAAACTGTATTATTCAGAAAAGTAACTTATTATTTTCTGGAAAATTTTGAAATTTTCCCGTATGATGTTTTTTCAGTATTGTGATTCAATAAAATTTGAAGATGAAAAGTTATATTTGAAGTAACCACTTTGTTACAACTGTTGTATTTGAAATGCATTTTTTAAATTGGTTTGTTTTTACATTTCAACTTCATTATTGTTAACAGTAATGAAGTTTATGTAATTAAAATGAAAATACATGACAAACAAAATATTACCACAGATACTGAATGTTTCAGGTTGCACATAACAAATGAACTTTAAAAAAAATCGGTATGGGTCCTCAGTCTGTCAAAATGTTATTGAAACTCAAAAACATGTAGGTACGTTATGTTCAAGATAAGGTGGGCCCAGCATGAAAAAATTGGAAACAAGAGTAAATTAGGAAAAAGTTAACCATTTTGATTTACTTTAAAATTTACTATAGTACAATTCTATGATAGTAGGCAGTAAATTTTCAGAAAATTATTGCATTAAAATGAAAACGTTGTGATTCTATATATTTTATCATCGTTTTCCCTCATCTGTTAAGTATAGTTTCAGTACGCCACTGCAAGAGACAGATTAAGGCAAAAACGTCAGTCATTTATGAGAATTTAGTGCCTACTATTTTGGAATCTTAGTATAATTAAACGATTGTTGTGTTTCATCAGTGGACTTGTATTAATCGAATACGTTTATTTTTCTCTTAAAGTTGCTAAGTTAGTATTACATGTGTTTTATGTTGTGCCCTGCTGTAGGCTAGTGCCTCTTCAGGGGCTGTGTTAATTTAAAAAAAATTGTTTTTGTGTGTAGCTCAATCTAGTGATTGCTGTTGGGTGTTTATGTATGGTTACAGTGTTTTTGTCCTGTGTTGGTCGGGTTAGTGGGTCTTCTCTCGTTCCTTGGCCATTGCTGTTTTTGTGTATGGGTTGGGTTATCCTTGGTGAGGTTGTCCGGGTATAGTTGCAGGTGGTTTGTTGGTTGGTTCGGGATTTGATGAGTCTTGGGGTATAGGTAGAACTATTTATTCCTGTTCTCCTCCTCTGGCAGTGAGCTGTCTTTTACCTGATCGCCAGCGGGAACTCTTCAAGGATGTTCCGTAACCGCTCCAGGATATCCTCCAGGGATCCTAGGAGCCTGGCAGGAGGAAATGGGATTTTTTTCCTGGAGATCCTCCTTGGGTCCCCGCGGGGCGTCCAGGGGGTGGCCAGTGTCTCGGAGTTCATGAAATCTTGGATTTGTAGGGGTTAGTTTTACACACACGAATTTACATAACATGTATATTAAATTACATTCCGGTGATTAACATATTCTACTATTACTACTAGTGGTGAGAGAATTGACGTTTTTGATCTCCAATCCATGTTTTTTTTGAATTTTGAACTGATATATGATTTGCTTTCTTTGGCGTCATATTGAATTATTTGTCATCTTTGATGCCAATAATTTTTCTTGCAAAATAGTAACCAATTTTTTTTGTCTCGCTCCGTAGTATGAGACGGTGGGTGTGATATTTTTATAAATGCATTTCATTATGTTTTCAGGTTGTAAAAATCCCACCAAGATATTTGTAAGAACTCAACTTCATAAACTGCAGTGGTTCATCAATTTTTTTCACAAAAGGCTTTGCATGTATCTGTTTTTTTTAACATATTCAAGGTTCATTTGTTTGTTTATATTTTTTATAAAAAAATTTATATTTTTATAAACATTTTCTGACAAAAACAAATCACTCATTGATAATATCACCTCTCCACTTTCTCGTTTGTTGGAATCAAATCCTCGTCAAACACATCACCTCCCTTTTCCTTCTAGTGTTGTTATCTGCAGAATCATGAATACCTATTTTTTTATTTTCTTATTTTACCTTTTTCCCTTTTATTTATTTTGGTATTTCTCAATATTAACGTAGTTGATCTGTTCCCACTAAATCTTGATGAAACAGTTGAACTACTTTAAATACATTTTAAGGCCACAACACAAGCAATTGAGTTGCTTAGGTGTTTGTTTTTTTTGTTTTTGAAGTGGAAAATACCATTTAAAAATTATAACACGTGAATTCTGTAAATTATGGTATGTGAATTGAAATATATCATTTTCATATATACTTTTCAGTTTCCGTTATTATCTGATCCTATGTATTGCCCTAAATATTATGACACTGTCATTAGTGAAACTAATTATTATTCCTCTGTAATATGAAGTTGATAAGCAGGATATGAGATATAGTAAGTGGACATATTTGAAGACTGGCTATAAATCAAGTCATCTAAAGGAACAATTCGTTCAGGCCAGTCTTCACTTCGGATCAAGGCCCCCCCTGATTTTTCGACTTGGGACAAAGTTGGTAAATTTTGGGCCGTGAAGATAGAAAAATATAATAGTAAAAAAATGAATAAAAATTTAAAAAATTAAAATGAGAAAAAAGAAAGGGAAATGTAATGAGAAAAGGGAAAGAAACAGAAGAAGGTTGGGATTTCAATTTTACAAAATTCCCAACTTTTCGCTATTTCTTTGACTTGGAAAAGTTGGGAAATTTCGGGCCGTGAAGATAGAAAAAATAATAGAAAACAATAAGCACAATAATATTTAAGTGTTGTTTCCTTTCATTTGTATTGAATATTCCTATACATGGTGGAAGATCAAGGACCTTGGTCCAAAGAAGAATAATTCCCATTATTATTATTATTATAATTACCAAAATTTATTTTTGTTTGTGCCTACCCTAACGGGCATAAGCATTCAGCCAAGTTTTGGATAGCTAAGTAAGAAAATTAATATATTATAGTAGTAACTAATCCCTCGACTTTAATTTTTTCGAAAGTTGAGAAATTTTGCTGGTGGGGTTGGGAAAATTTGGATTCCCTTCCCCTCCCTCCGGTTTTTCTTTTCGCTACGGCCCTGCTTCGGATGTATTGTGAAAATTTCTCTACGTATAGGTATGTATCTCTCCACGATACACCCTTCACCTATTTTGATTTCAGCTAGAGTATTGGTACATGAGATGTTTCTTCCCCGCTTTTGGGACTTTGTTCACGAGATGTAGTTGTTACTAGTTAGATAAAGGTTTCATACATTCTGAGTCTGTTCAAAAAAATATGGTGAATGTTCATATTTCGCGGGTGAATTTTTGTTGGTACACATGTCTTGAACATATGTTCACAGTTTCACCTGTTTAGCATGTTTGTTTAGTTTGTTGGTGAAAGGCATAAAATTTAGGAGTGTTTTGCAGGTTCGGCGAATTTCAGCTAACGAAAAAATAGATCAAATAATTTGCATCAAATCTTATAGTTGTGATGCCTGTTTGGAACCTTTGGTGTAGTAATGAATATTACTGGAGTACTATCCCAACACCAAACCGTTATTTTTAACAGTTCGACACGTGTTTCGATCACCATAAGTGATCATCTTCAAGAGAAAGAAGTTTATTCTTCCTTTTAAAGATGATTACTTGGTGGTCGAGACAGGCGTCGAGGTGTTAAAAATAACGGTTTGTAATGTTCATCAAATCTTGTGTAAAAAATGGAATTAAGTGCTCAAAAATACTTGAAATGTTGACAGTGGCATATGGTGATTGTGGTAGCGAAGTTCGTTCCAAAACTGCTGAATTTTTACTAAAAAAACCTTCGCATGAGCATTGCTCAGGAATTGTATGCCATCAAGGACGATCCAGATATGCTTAAAAGGGTCATAACTAGTGACAAATCATGAGTATATTGTTATGACATCGAAACCAAAATCCAGTCGTCTCAATGGAAGAGCTCATAGAACCAAGACCAAAAATAGCCCGCAAAGTTCGATCAAATGTCGAGGTTTTGCTCACTGTTTTCTTCGATTACCTTGGCGTAGTTCATTAGAAGTTTTTGCCACATGATCGTACCGTCAATAAAGAGTACCATCTTGAAGTTATGCGCCGCTTGCGAGAATACTAAGGAAAGGTATTGTGGAAAAACAATTCATGGCTTTCGCATCACGGTTATGCACCTGCTCACTCGTCATTGCTTGTTCGTTATTTTTTGGCCAAAAACAACACCGCAATCGTGCCTCAGCCACCGTATTCACCAGATTTGACCCACTGCGACTTTTTTCTGTCCCCAAGATTGAAGAGACCAATGTAAGGACGGTGTCCCAGGAACACTGCTGTTTGGGTCGGATCTTTTCTGCACTGATGAAAGGTAACACCTTGAAACTGGTCGTTGTGGTCCTGCTGCTGGATAACAAGAATAATCTGCAAGATTATCCTTTGTGAGGTATGTTGTATAAATGTCTGGTATTGGTTGTTTTCCGGCATACATTTGCCAGAACCTATTGTGTAGATATGTTCGGAAAAGTGAATGTTCCAAAATTTCATTTCAAAATATAATTTTCTTATCTTTAGGTACTACACTTGAAGTTTACGTTATTGGCCTAAAATTGTCAACATCTATTTTGGATCCAGTGGTTTGATAACTTCGGTTCACAACATTGAAGGAAGGTAACTAGGTAATAATTTTATTGATGATATAATTGTTGCATTGATATTTGACAGAATTCTTGAATTTCGTAAATATTTTTCAACAAGGCCACTACTTACAATAACGAAGACCACTTTAGACATAATATGTTCAAAGGTTACATCCATGACACTATCTAATAGTTTCTGAGTTACAGCATGTTTTTCGAAAATGCACATTTTCGAAAAATTGCTGTAACTTTTTTCCAGTCAGAAATTTCTCGTTTCTGTGAAAACATTTCCAAAGTAATTTAATTCGTAAAATTTAATGGTGTAAAAAAACTTATTTTTTCAATTGAATTATCAATAGTTATTGATGTAAAACTATTTTTTAATATTCCTGCATATTTCAATAGAGCTTAAAATTATCTTTCCAAAAATGTAGCACACTTGATGTTTTGCTGAAGTCATCTTTGAAATACAGAGCTTTTAAGTTTTTTCATGTTGACTTTGAAACGCACATTTTGATCAAGTAGGCGATAAAACAAAAAAATTGTTCAGTAGTAGCTATCAAATGATGAGAAAGCTTTTCACGCCAGTAATTGAAACGCATAGTCTGAATAAAAATGATAACAATGTATACTATATTTACTAGTAATAAATGAAACTTAAACAATAATAATGATAAAGTACAAACAATGAAATATATTTCTTCACACACAGGCGACACCATTTCTGAACGTTTATAGCCGAAATTATTAGTTCAATAGGAGTGAGAGAAGCAAAACTGCATCACTGCCGCTTCCAATTCGTGTCTAGAATTGGTCGGCAATTTAAAAATAAGATCTTTTAACCTTCCCCATAGGTAAGTCCATAGGCGTTAGGTCAACGGTTGGCCATCCAATTATTACCAAAAATTTGCAGCCAAAAAGTTGGTGACAATTGCAGTGTTGCAAGGCGAAGCCCCGTGGTGTAAAATATATTTTTCTGAGCTCCATTAATGACAATTCATCAACAAGGTTGAATATTTTGCCTTAAAATTTCTAAATACATCTAAGATGTGAGACTGCCATTAAAAAAATAACGGGCCGATAATTCTACCCCTGAAAACACCTCCCAAACGCTAAATCCAAATCTTCTTTGACTTGGTGATTGACTTTGATTTTGTTGTAGCCAAGTATAAGAATTATAGCGGTTGAAGGTGCCGGCGCACTGCTCACAAGTTTCGTCTGTCCAAATACAATTTAACGAAAAATCACGCACTCGGTTACAGCTTTCCAAGAACCACTAGCAAAAAGCCATGCAGCGCGGCGTTTAAAATTTCCTGGTTGGAGTTGAAAAACTCTTCTGATCCTGTATGGCTTGAATTTGTGTTTTTTAAAAATCCTTCTTACGTTAGTTCTTAGTAAGCCTGTTAATATTTACAAATTTGGCGTTATTTTCAACACCTCCTAAAACAACTATTTCTTCCAACTCCTTATCCCTATTTGATTCATATAATCTTGTCCTTTTCAAATCGACCACCATAAATTAGGTTGTTTCGAAATCTTGGGAAAAGGTCTCTGAAAAGGTTGTCTTCTCTGTGGATACCTCTCGTGATACAAATTGCTTTCTTATTCAGCAATTTACCCTGCCTATATGAAATAGACGATCATATCCCATTTTTCATATTTCTCATAGTTCATTGCGAATATGTTTGAAAATTGAACAAAAACCACTAATTGAAGAGCGCCCTTACTGCTTGAATAAAAATTTGACAGCTACTAGTAAAGATTTGTATTGTTTTATCGGCGCATTGTCCAAAGCCTACTTGATCAAAGTGTGTGTTTCAAAGTTTACATGAAAAAACCTGAAAGCTCTGTATTTCAAAGGTAACTCTAGCAAAGTAGCAAGTGTGCTAAATTTTTGGAAAATAATTTTAAGCTTTATCGATGTATGCAGGAATATACAGGGTGTCTGATTAAAAAAAAATATTTTTCCATCAATAACTATTGATATCTCATTTGAAAAAAATAAGTTTTTCACGCCATTGAATTCTACGTAAAAAGTGCTTTGGAAATATTTTCATATAAAAAGAAATGTTTGACTGAAAAAAAGTTACAGCAACTTTTCGAAAATACACATTTGCTTGCAACTATAACATACAACACTAACAGCATGCACATTTTTATTCATTCAGCAGTAAACCTGTTATGGGTATAGTTTTCAGTTTAAATTCACAAGCATGCCACTTATCATTTTTCATCATTTGGTTTCATTACGTAAAAATCATTTTTTCATTTCAATTCTTTTAGGGTGGGAAATGCAGCTGACATTGGATTAAAGAATATTCATTTAGGAATCGATTGTTGAATTTTTCACAAATTTACTGTTTTTGTTTTTTCTTTTTCTCGGTTTACTTCAGTAAACCTAATTCACATCCGGTTGTCATTAATTGTTTTCAGTACAGACTTAAGAGAAACAATTATGAATTTATATTTATAATTCTCTGGTTGATTCACTAATACATTTTTTACAAACAACCCTGGATTACTGTTGAATACTTGTAATTTCATGTTTTTCGGGAAACTACCATGCTCTGTAAACAAAGAAAGTGAAGAAAAAATGTATCTCTATTTTTTTCATTTATATAAGAATACATTGTTTTTAATGTTTAGGTGTGAAAATGAGTCGCAAAATATTTTCTAAGTAACCCACTGATAATTAACGTTTTATTATGCAATTTCGCAACGTTTTATTATGCAATTTGAGTTACACCTAATCAGGCAGGTATCTACCGAAAAGGTTGTATTCTGAAGTTTAGCAATTATCTTCTTTTTGAACGTTGGGCACAATATGAAACTTCTGAAGTAGGATCAGAAAATGTTCTGTATCCTTTATATGTTGATTTATTTTTATAATATCACTGACGTATTTCCGAACAAGCAGTGCTCTCAAACAGTACTGCAACACTCTTTCCAACGCGCGTTTCACCAACCAAACTGGCGTCTTCAGGATATTGAGTAGACTAATTCCGTCTATTTATATCTAACAAGGTACACTTCCATAAAGTTGAACAATCGGCAACCTCTGTCGCTATTCATAGTTCTTAAATCACACATTGTTATACCAGTATTTCAAAAGCATCCAAAAGTTCAATGTCATATACTGATCTGAACAATTTTGGACAGTGATCTTTTTTTTTTATGGCCGATCTCTAAGACGTGTTGAACGACACTAGACTTTTCTAGTCTCCGAAATTGGATATACGCTGGTAGTTTTTTCAACAAGTTTTAATAGCTTATACGTTTTGTCACCGTTCCCCCAGTTTATTTTATATATTCCCGACTTTTTATTTTCAAACATCTTTATTTAAGTTCAACTTACATAGGGACCAAGTAGTTTTAAAAGCTACAAAACACTAGTTACATATAATTTATTTCTGTATTTGATGAATATTCTCAGTCTTGCCCTATTAGTACTGGCGGCAGGAGAAGCTGTCACTCTTGATACTACTGGCACTTGAAGTAGAACCACGATTCGAATTTGGTAGAACTTCAGTATAAATGTCTGTCACGAAAAATAGCTTCTTACCGGCCATGACTCAGCGCGGCAGCTGTATGTACGCTGCAGGGACTGATTTTTGAAGAACTTGGTATTATTTTAGGGATAAGAGAAATTGCACCTCTGGTTGTGATATGAAACTATGATAAAAAAAAAATAACAAAGGTAAGTAGTAATGAAATATCGAGGATGAAATCAAAAGGAATGTTTAATAGACAGGTATTCTATTCTATTCATAAAAGGTAATATGGGGGAAAAAAGTATATCTGAAAAATTGTTAAATAATATATACATTATGTAATATTGATACGGTCAATTCAATGTTGGAATAGTCAATTCAATATCATATCTGCTGTTGAACTGCAGTTTTCATATCCATCATCAATTGAAGGAATCCTCAAACTGCTATTTTTGAACACCCAATTTAAAACAGAAGATCTTCATCACCCTCATCTAACAAGTTGCCTGCACTGCTTTCTTTCAAAAGTCCTGCTTGAATAAGAGCTTGTTTCTCCTTCTCAACTTTAGCTTTATGAATTTTCTTTTTATCCTGAATTTTTTTCAGCCTGTAAAATTCTTCTCTTTCCAGTTCATCAAGTTCAGAAATGATGTAGGCCAAAGTACGGTCAATTCTGGGAATAATAACTGAAAATGGAAAATTGGCGCAAATAATTTTTCAACCTCTTGCAAAAATAATTAAATTATATGTATAAACAAATAGCTACTCCGAGAGTATCGAATCAATATGACTCCGTTTTTTTTTTTTCATTCAACATGACATAGCCTCAAAAATAGTACTCAATTAGGAAATGAGTATATTATCAACTCCTAGGGAATTAAAAACTTTTAAAAATTACTAAAAAATTTTGAGTTGATAACTTTTGAAAATGAAAAACCATTTACACTAATTATGCAGAATGTGCCATATACATGAAGAAAAATCAAGCCAAGTGAAACTAAATATTTACACCACTATCAAACTTACGTTGAATTCAAACCCAAAAGTAAGTTAAGGATTTTTGGCGTTTAAATTCAATCCGAGCACTTATGAGAAGAAACGTGATGCAATGGAATCAAGTGCATTTTATTATTTTATGTAGTGAAATAGACTTACATAATTCGCACAAATATAAATGATTTATAAATTGAAACAGCAGAATAAATTCATAACATACTTGATATTCAAATTAATTTGCATGGATAAGTAATGAATTAAGTACTTAAATTATCAAATGGTTATATGACAGTTCTATATGCAAAACGAGCACTGCTCCCAAACAGAACTGTAACACTATTCTCGACGTGAGTTTCACCAACCGAGTTGGCTTCTTCAGGAGGCGAAGTAGACTAATTACTAATTCTGAACTTGGCCTATTTATAATTAAGAGGATACACTTTCACTATTAGAAACACACCAACGATTTTGGGTAGAAATTGTGAAAGGGTTAATGGTCTTAGTGAAGCAAGACTCCATACAGAAATCTGTGTGGAACAAAATTGCTTCCAGGTCAACAACCATTTTTTTAAGACATCACGAGGGTATGTCAATGGGAAACCCAGTGCCCCCTTGCTAGCTGATCAATTAATGAGCAGATTTGAATTGGGAGTAGAAGAGGAGTTAGATTACTTTCTATGGACTTGAATCTATTATGTAGATGATGTATTTGCCATTTTGGACACAAAGGACTTTGTTTTGACTCTCAAAAGAATATCCCCAAATATTAAATTTATATGTGAAATTGAAAACAACAAAGAGTTACCATTTTTGGATGTCTTAGTGATTATAAGGACATACTTTTAGACATTTCTAATAGCTTACACCTTTCTCCACAGCACAAAATTGCAGGACTAAACTTTCTTATACATGGGTTTGTTACGAGAAGAATGTTATCAGTTACATACCCCAAAGACAAGATGTTGGAAAATAAAAACTCGGGAATATATGAAATGAGCTGTAAGGAGTGCAACAAAATATATATCAGTCAAATTATTCGAGTTATTAAAACTCGTTTCAAAGAAAACTCGGCACATATCCGATTTTGAAGACCAGAAAAGTCTAGTGTCATTCAACATGCCTTGGAGAACAGCTATAAAATAAAAAAACATCAAGGTTGTTGAGATTGATTTCTCGCCAAATTTTACCTACAATCATTGATGTGTGTCAAAAGTGAAAGTGTATTCAAAACAAGCACTTTTTCCAATCACCAGAAATAAAATACTCTTCTCGATGCGCGTTTTACCCACTAAGTTGGTGTCTTCAGGAGATGAAGAAAACTTCATCTGCTTCAAATGTTATTCTACGCCAGAGGTTCCATGAATATGCCAGGTTTAGAATTAGGAATCAGTCTACTTCACCTGAAGGCACCAACTTGGTTGGTGAAACACTTGTCATGTCAGTCAGAGGTTCCAGTTCTACCCTTAATGTTGAGTTTTTTTTAAATATTTTACAATATATTGTTGAAATTTTTTTTTTCAATCAAACATTACCTATTCTATAGTGTTAAAAGACATTATCACTTGATGGTCCACAAAAAGTACTACGTCTTGTGACTTTTCATTATCCCTTGGGATTCATTTAAATAGCCTAATAATAGTGAACTTTAGTTAAGCGGTTCTCTTTTACAAATTATTTGTAATTTATACTCACCATGTTCAATAGCATTAACTCTTCTGTTTGTGATTTTGATGACTTCATCTAAGGTTACAAATGAAGTTTGCAAAGATGCCAATTCCACCAGAAGCCTCACTGCGCTCTGATAGTTCTTTTTTAGTTTAGCTAATTGCTGCCCTCCTCTAGCTAATCCAGCCAATTCATATGTATCAGTACCATCTTGATAGCATTCAAAAACCGGTAAGGTTACACCTTAAACAAAACATTGAAGTTTCTACAAAAGAAATACATATTCACTGTGTTCATTTGAAAAATCCACCTACATAATTTCAAATTTTTTGAATGTTACTCAGAATTTTGTTTATTATCAGGTTAGATTTTTAAGTATAATTTTTGTCGAAGAAAAATCATTAATTATCGGAATAAATTATTTCTATTCAAATAAAAGTGATTATTGAAAAATGTTGTCCCTCTAAAATATAGAGGTAGATTATCTTCATATTATTTCATACTATATACAATATATTGTATTGGAATGTATACTTTATAAGATATGTCAGGTGATGAGATCAATGATATTTGAAAGAAACCTATGCACTTGAGAATCGTTAGTGTTCTTCAACCATCAGGAAAGTTGCCCTGACGCGCCTTATTCATTTCAGTTCCTTTTGTTGAGTCACAGGGAAGGGTTGTTTGATTTTTGCTCCAGGTTCATAAAAAAAATTCCAACTGTCAATATCCAGGTAAGCATGAAGATGTATTGTATTATGTTTAAGTTAAGAACATACCAAATTTGATGTCTTTCGAATGTCATTTGTTTAATTGTGATTAAAAATTCACCAAATCTTAATAATTTTCTAAAAAAAATACCTAAAACACAACCAATATGTTAAAATATCTGTATGATCTCAGAGCTAACATATCACATTTTTTCTTGTCTCTTGGGAATACTGAAAACAAAGTAAATGTAGCTGAGAGGACACATTTGCATTATTGACAGCTTACCATGTGAATCAAGTTAATGGAGCATTCAGATATGTATTAAACAAACACTTTATGACAAAATGAGATTTTACAAAATGAATTCAATTCTCAATTTGGATGGAGAAGCAAAGTTTCAAAAAAAAAAGTAAATTGACAACTTAAAAAATATACCTGCGACATTGTCTTTTTTGGTTCTTATTTTAATTTGTGCCTTAGTCACATTTTGTAACACAACTTGATTGAAGTCGCCTGTAGCAAATTTTGCTTCGGCCAGAGAAAAGGCAGCTTCTTTCATTACTTCCCCCATGAGAGTTTTAGTCTGTATAATCTTGTTCAAAATCATACGAAATCTCATTTGCAGTGCATCAGCTTTTTTCTTGAGTAAACTGTGTCCTTTCTGCGCTCCCTTAAGTCTTGCTTTCATCATCATTTGAGCTCTGAAATAAAGTTTGCATAACTTCGTAAATATCAAGTCAAATTTAAAAAGCTTACCCTCTGGAAGGAAAAATCGGTAATCTTTCTTTTGAAGACATAGTGTAAACTTACGACTTCAAGTGACTATTTTAAAAATTGATCACAAGACTTACAAATTTGAGGATCATAAGGTGATGTTTAATGTCACTCAATACAAGTCAGCTGACTGACGATCCCTCAAGTGTTGCCAGTAGTTGAAAAACTAATTACTAAATGTGAGACAAATGTGACAGAATACGTTAATAGTAGATTACATATGTGAGTGACATCATTACTCTGTCACTAATAATCAAAGCAGGTAACATTTGGCGAACTGGTATATTTTATTAGCTGCTGAGATATATAGCTCAGATCACAGAAGCGTTCAGTGAAAACATTCATTTTTAGCAGATTAATAAACAATCAAAGAGATTTTTATCTTTTCCGACACCGTGACAGTGAATAGGAAATTTGGTTTTAATTGAACGTTTGATTCCATCAGCAGTTAATGTAAAACTGACAGTTGGATTGTATTGTTCCTACCAATAGTTGAAGGCTTATTTGTCATTAAAATATACTATAAGATATCTCTAGTTATTTCAAAAACTAAATTTTACAAATTGATATCAATTTTACATCCACCGATGATGATACCAAACGCCAATCACTGATATTGACTAGGTATTCAAGTTCAAGACGCCAATTGGTATCGTTAATGTTAATGTTTTAAAGTGCGTATACACTGAGCGAACGAAGGCCGAACGAACAGCGAACTCCGAATTTGAATTCGGTCATTGTGTACGTTAAAGCGAAGGCGAAGCGAATGGCATCTCTAGGTTCGGTTCGCCTTCGTTCGCGGGAAGAGCGGTACATCAAAGAGATTCACGTCGAATTTGCGTTGAAATGTTCAGATGTTTTTCGAACAACTTCAAACATGTCAGTTGAAAGCTCCAATCCCCTATATTGATTTCGACTTTGATAAATTTTTGACATCCAATATCTTCGTTTCCTTTTTTGTTTTGTACTGGTTTTCAGCACACCTGTAATAACTATGAAAGATGATGCTGCAATAATTTTGTCACACATGTTTGCAATAAATGGAGTCGAAGCCAAATGCCCAGAGAATAGCGAACTTTTTAAACACTACAATCGGTGCGGAGTTTGCTTTATCGAAACGAAATCGAGGAATTTCTGCCGAACGAACCCCGAACTTTCATTGTTTAGAGTTCGCTGTTCGTTCGGCCTTCGTTCGCTCAGTGAATACGCACCTTTATACGGTAAGTTGTATCTCTTGATTACCGTTTAAATACGTACAGTAACCGCATTACCGTACGGGGGTTGAAATTACCGTATTTTCACTGAAAAAACAGTAATATTACCGTTTCTAGCAACATTGCTGAATACTGATAATTTTTTCAATCTCTTTATGGATTTGTTCTGGTTCTACGAAATTCAAGTTCTAGGACGTCAGGATTATGCACATTTGATATAGAGCGTTCTGGTTTATTGAGGATAAGTTCGAATTGATGAATCCTCTTTTCTGTTCTGTTCCTAAACTGTCTTGAACCGTCCCGAATCGTTCTTGCTTTCGAGGCTGAACATAGTAAGTAAGCTGTGCTTTAATCAGGCGCATTTGACCAATTAATCACATATTTCAAAAAATTGTAGTATTGTTGCCTACAGAGCTGAAAAAACTAGGTTTTTCATATTAATTTCAGTCAAATGGATTTAAGGTATCAAAAAAATTCAACTCTGAAAATCAGTCGAAAGCAAGTTGGCAAGTCATTTCTGAATTAAACAATAAACAGAAAAAAATTGCTAATGTTACATTAAATATCGAGGGTAGAGTTGTAGAACGCCCAGTGGAGGTTGCTTCAATTTTAATAATTTATAAATTCACCAAAAAATTTGATTGGTCAAATACCTAACTCAAAGGTATATATAACTCGAAAGCCCATTGAATATTAATTCAAGTAGTTTATATCTCAATACATTTTGTGAACCAGAATTACTGAACTTATTGTTAACAAGAATTGAAAATAAGTATTCTTCAGGCTTTGACGATGTGCCAATTTTTATTCTTAAAAAGGTCTTATCGTGTTCAATAAAACCTATTACATATTTGATAAATTATTCATCCACTTCAGGAACTTTTCCCAGATAGTATCAAAATCTGAAAAATTATGACAATTTTTAAAAAGGGTAACTAACGTCAATTCTCCTGAAAATTACAGACATTTCGGAATCCTATGTAGTTTTCAAAAAGTATTTGAATATGCTTATTTGGATCGATTCATAAAATTCATTGACAAATTTTCAATTTTGAATGATAAACAGCATGGCTTTTAGAAGAATAGGTTGACGATAACAGCCAGTCTTGAGTTTTATGAAAAAATTGTAAACCTGATTGAGGTAGGCGAGATCACCGTTGGGGTCTTTTGCGACCTCAATAGGGCTTTCTATTATGTCAATCATGATAAATTATTAATAAACAGGGGTATTGCACTTCAATGGATTTCAAGTTTTTTACAGAATAGAACTCAATATGTGAACATAAAATAAATATAATGATGGGATAATAACAAAAAATTTCAGAAAATCTCAAACTCGTTATGGGAGTGCCGCAGGGGTCAATTTTAGGTCCTATCCTTTTCATACTCTACGTTAATGATATAGAGAATATTTTGGGAAATGAAATGTACACAGCATATGCTGACGATTTCACGTCAACACTATTAGATATAGATGATAACCGTCTAGAAGAAAAATGCAATGTATATAAGAACAAATTAATTGCCTACTATAGTGGTAATGACCTACATTTCAACTAGTCAAAAACACAAATCGTAAGGTTTCATACTAGACAAAAAACGTTTAAGCAGAAACTGGAAATCTCTTTATGAACAGTAAGTGTCAAAGTGAAGTAGCTCACATATCTTTTTAGGAATTTAAAAGATGTACTGGAACAAAATCAGTTTATAATTTTCTATAATTCTCAAGCAAATTTTTTCATTAACCAAAAGAATATTTTGAGACTAATGGCAGGAGTTTCCTATGATCATTCATGTAGAAATGTTTTCACTTCTGATAAAATTTTATCTCTTGCAAGTTTATATAATCTTGAAGTATTAACTTATATATTTAAAAATATTGACAAATGTTATAAAAATTACAAACATTGAATACAAGGCAAAAAAATTATATTCACGTTCCATATGCAAGACTCAATATATTACTTCAAATTCTCCTAATTGTCTTGGACCTAGGTTATACCTATAACCAACTTCTCTAAATTATTAAAGTAACAGATATTATTTCATTTCAAAAAAAACTTAGGGTGACTTCCTATTGGAATTTTTTATCTCACTAGATAAGTATTCTGATGAAAATATTTAATAATAATTTGTACTTTTTTAATGTGTTTTCATGCACTTTTATTGTGACACCGTTTTTGTGGTATTTTTCTTTTGTTTTGTATGCACTTTATTTTATTTTATTAATGACTACTCCTATACATTTTATATGTCATTATTATTATTATATAAGGTGCCTTTGAAAACCAAAAACCAGATATCAAATGTAAAATCTGGTAACACTGGTAACAGATATGTAGGTAGGCAACTTGTGACAAATCAAATATTTTGATTTGGTGAGTTATAGAATTGTTGTAAAACTATTGGGAGATTTTCTTCAAAAAGTAAGGAGCAATGATTTATCATTAATTATATCTCTACCCTAAGAGTGACTTCTCGTACTTACCAGAGTTTGGCACTAATACTATTTGCTACCTCTGCTCGAGCAGACATAATGAATTCCCTCGTTATAATTTTTGTAGCCAAACATCCAGATGACAGTTTTTGCATACATTTCAATTGTGGGTATCAACATATTCAGAACTGATTATTATTGAATGATTGAAAAAAAAAATTCTTCCAAAGTACATTTGGAAGTTGAAATGATAATTATGAATAATCTGTTTGCACCACTTTTTAACTGAACCTAAATCAGCTTTAATACTTGTTCTCTGATTTCATTTTCTTGAGTACCATACTATCAGCAAATGAAATAAATTTACCTGTAATATTAATAAGAGATAGATCATGTACAACAGAAACAACAATGGGCCAAAGAAGCGACACCTAGGAACCTCACAAATCACCAAACGGGAATTGAAAATATCATTGTTGACATGAACCATGAACCCATATATTTCCAATGAGTCTTTTTCCTGAGAATAATACAGCGAACGTGTCACGAGAGGCAGTACTAGTAGTATGGACAAACAATTAACATGTAGAACAGTATTATTCACTTAATATTAACTTATTATTTAAAAATATATAAAACATTATTTTGTGCTAGTATAATGCCAACAAAGCATTGCTGTTTTGCGAATTGTACGTCGGATAATCGATATCCGGAAGAAAACGTGTTTTTTATACCATTAATAAAACCTCATATTAATGAGATTAGATGTAAGAAATGGATACATGCTTCGAGGAGAGTGGATTTAACAGCGCAAAAATTAAATAAATATTCATATGTATGTTCTAAACATGAAATGAATAGTAAATTTTTCATAGTTAATTACCATTGATTAGAACGAGATATAACCTCAATCGTTTATTAAATTATATTCATTTATTATATTTAATTAAGTTTATTTCATTAACATCTATATTTGATTCATATTTCACTCGGAAATAAAGCTGAAATTCATAATTATTTTAAATTTCTTTTATTACAGTTTGAATCAACCGCTACTTTTTTACTAGAGTCTGTATACTAACCTGTCTATTAATTCACTTTTTTTCCAGTTACAGCATGCAAGCCAACGTTTTATTGTTACAACATTGTTATCCTTTACAGTTGCAAATTTTAGTTTTGCTCCGGGAACATTTTCTTCTGTTAAAAACATTCTTTTTTAATTGTACTTTACCAATGTTTATTTGAGGATTAGGCAGTGTTTGTCCCTACCGTACTACTAGCGCTGCTAGAGAGTGATTTTTCGTACTTCAGGAAAAAGGTTCATTGAATTTTATGATCCATGCTGTCAAATGCAATGGCGCGATCACAAAACTCTGCATCCTTCCCGGTGATTCCGATATATATATTTTTTCTAGTAATTTAAATATGAAATAATTCATACTTTTTGATACCTGAAAACCAAATTGAAAATTGCTGAACAAACAATTGTTACTTATAAAAGCAGTCATTCCAGTTCTCCACAAGTTTTGCCAAAGTTGGCAAGGGGGTAATTGGTTTCAGGTTTGATACTAAGTTACAGTTACCTCTTTTGGATAATGGTTGATGACTTCAACGTTCAGACTCTCAGGAAATTCTTAATAACGACTTGTCGGAAGCCTCTTCAAAGTACTTGAAATTTTACTTATTTTAATGTTTTCATGTTATGCAGCAAGGAAGTCAAAAAAATATAATGTGTTATCTGGACCACTATCAATGCACAAAGTTTTCAGAGATCCTTGAATGTTAATGTACTTACCAGTTTATTAATTTTTTGGAATTTCCGAAACAAAGTGTTACGTAATGTACATATTTACATATACAATGTGAAATAATTATCCATCCATGAAAAGGGAAATGAAACAACCATATCTGCATTTACTATAATTTATTTCAATACTAGTCATAATTTACCTTCGTTTAAATTCACTTAATTGATGTAATAAAATTTTTCGAAAATCAAATTATTCGTAATATGATTAAGTGTCATTTGCAATAGAGCACTACATAGCACAAGTCTTCAGTCACCGATTGTTCAATGCTAAAAATTACTTTTCACTGTTTCATAATAAATCAACATTAAAACACTCAACACATATATTGCCTAAATTAAAAACCAGCAGGTTATCGTCATTTTGGTTGAAAATCACAATTCACATCGAGTTTGTTTGGAAACGATAACACTTTGTTCCTAGTAATTTTTCAGTGAATAATTACTGGGCTCTGCACGCATACCATAGGACTTTCGTCCCTATCTGTTTGAGGCTTATTCTGAGAACCGTTATTCGGTGCTTGATTGCTTTTTTGGGGGGTGTTTTCCATCTTAGTTCCTGGGTAAGGTGCATACTGAAGAGACGTGGGACCATGACTTGGGGGAGCTTGATATCTTGGCCTATGTGAATGTCGCGAAGGGGAGGGGTCACAGTCCATTGCTACAAATCCCGAACTATGAAAAGGGGCCCCAAACATATCTCTTGAACGACCAACCATATTTATTCCTGAAAAATCAATAAATCATCACCATATCTTCTGAATATCATCATAAGAAAAAAATTCGTGTCTATGGAAATTTTGATGAAATAAATGGTTAATTAGACCTAATCAATCAAAACTGGATGTGTACCTATATTTGAAGATACTGACTAATTATCTATTACAAATGTTAGTTGATAATATAAAATATGTTCTTGACAAACATGTTCCAAAAAAGTGGGTAGTGCTTAAAAATAATTGGATACATGAAGGATTTCTTCACGATGGTTTATAAAAAAAAAAACAATATTTCGACCTGATAATATAGGTTACAACAGAATTTAGTAGTTCTCTGATAAAAATGAAAAACGAAATCACCATGAAAAAATGGATTTATTGAAATATAAACCTTGTGAAATTTGGAAAACTACTGAATAATTGCACAAGGAAATACATCAAATTTCAGAAGTTTCATATATTATGACGATAAGACATGTTCCAAACGAAGCTGGTATTTCTGAATTATTTAATAATCATTTCCAGAAGATTGAATAAGAACTATCTGTTGCAATCCAGAAAAGTTTAATATTTTCTATATTTTACATAATAATGACCAAATTCAAATGATAAATTTTAATGCTCGACTAATTGGAATCGAAAATTATTGTGAATAAAATATCTGATATCGATGGAATTACCAGTACTATTTCAAAACTATCATTTGGAACTACTGGAGATGAATTTTTTAAAGAAATTAATTGCAAGCTCAAAGTGGAAAATTTCCTGCTCCTTGGAAATTATCGATGATCGTTCCAACTGAAAAAACACCAAGAATTCTGAATGCTGACCCATAGCTAAAGAAACCACTATCAGTCTTTTAAACAGTATAGTAAACTATGTTATCTACACAGATATGAAACCCTACTACAAGAAAATCCTCATTGAATTATGGTAAGATCAATGGAATGGGTCTTGCAGTAAACTTTCCAAAGTAAAAACAAGTGTATTTCCATGGATACATCTCTCGACAAGTAGGAAAACCCAGGTCATAATATCTGGCATGCGAATAGGCCACACTTGCCTCACCCATGGGTACCCCATTGCCGGCTACACCAGCTCTATGTTTAAAGTGTGTGACTCTTCCGTAACCGTTGACCATATCTTAA
>WOGO01001007.1:0-19812 GCA_015342085.1 Leptinotarsa defecta | reverse complement strand
GTGTAATATCTCGATATAAATTTATATCGCAAATTTACCCTATAAAGTTTTATTTCAACCAAAAGTACACTCAAAATGAAAAATTACTCTGAAAAATTCCACACTTGTCTTCGGGGTAGAATTACAAAATAATATTCTGCATGTAATGTGAGATCACACACGAAAGTAATTTCTCGCTAATATGGGCGGTAATTAAATTGCCACCGGTACCGGTGGAAAAATTTTTACCAGTGTGATCACTGATTTGATAGTCATTACATATATCCAATATTTCTTTTGTCCTAAACCACAATATTTTCCACACATCCTTCGACATGTCCAGTAAAGCGTTTCAATAAAGAAATACTTGGATATTTCTCCTTCACTACACAACCACCTCACCATTGAAGGAGAGTGATGTTAAATTATCCAGATTTCTCTTCCTGGTGAAGGGGTAGTTAGGGTATTCCATAGCAGTTCACCAAGTCCACAATTTCTCTCACCGTTAACTTCGTTCTCAGCAAGATCCCTTTGTCGAGTAACTTCAATATCGACGCCGGCTCTGCACTATCCCGCCGAGAGGAATCGTTTGTGGAGCGATAACTCAAGCTCTCCGATATGAAATAGCGCATTTATCCTGAGAATTGCCAATAAACCCATTGATTAAGTCATAAATAAGGCTTACACAATAGCAGGCATTAGCATACAATGTAGCATTGAACTTGCTATTGACATGAATCATATTCAGAGATGACTAGATTCGTTAGAAGATGCTGGATGCATTTGTGTGGCTTGGCATGATATTTATTCTCGGTAAATTTGCATCATGCGAGGTGCAGTTATTTAAATATGTGCGCGGTGACGTTTTCAGTTTTTTTGTAATAAAAAATCGCAACGAGTTTCTAATTGCTGACATTCAAATTCATAGTAGGTGAAATCATCAACCCGCTTGTGACATATTAAAAAGAGCTGTTTGCAGGAATTATAAGTATTCCTGTAACTACTGTCAGTTTTTATAGGTCTTTTATTTCAGTTTCCTACTTCTACTAAGAATATTCAAAATTTCAGAGAGTTTAGAGGTTCAAAATTTCGTCAAATCTTAATTCTGATCTCGGTTGAAACAAATTATCCTTCTTAGCCACCTGAGAAAATCTTACGAGAAAATCTGAAATATGAGATACTATACAGCCAAACTTAAATTTGGACTTGAAAACTTCAAACAGCTGTTGAATGATTTTGGATTAAAACCAAAATATTTTGATGAAACTTCCTTATCCGCGTTTTATCTGGATATCGAAAAAACCCTATCTGAAAGCTATTACTAAGATCTATAAAATGTAATGTGTCAAAAACTCACCTCTGAACTATCTGAACCGGTTGTATTTGGTAATATGGTTTAATTTCTCAAAATTTGAAAAAAGTGTCAATATCATTCATTATCGTAAATAATATAGGGTCTTTCCATTGTCTAACATGATATGAATTGATTGGAAATCCCTGAAAGAATCTGTGAAAAAAAATTAATCAAAAAACAGGAACAGGCTTTAGCTACAAGACACAACCAGTACTTGTACTTTCCTACATCAGAGGATTGTCGGAAAGGATAAGATGGATTGGGTCCAAGTATAACATCAGAACCTGATTCAGATCTGGGAACACTATCCGTAGCAGTCTCATGAAAACCAGGCTACCAAACGCGGACTTCGATTCCAAGAATTGCATTTACCGGATACCCTGTGAGTGCGGAGAATCATACATCAGTGAAACTTAGAGGCCATTGAAAGTTCGCATTGCCGAACACAAAAAAATATACACAGCGAGGAGAAACTAGCAAATCCGCAATAGCAAAGCAAAATGGACTCATCAACATCAAGTGGGCTTAAGCTGAAATCATCCACAAGGAGGAACACTGGTTTAGGAGAAAAATCAAAGAAGCCGAATATATGTTGTCCAACAACGCATTCAACCAAGCTATCGTAGAGATACGTAACGTATAGAAACCTCTAATCAAGCGGAACACGACCAACTCTTGGCAAACGGTCAGCTCCTATGGCACGTTGTGCCGTTCTGTTGAAACCATGTCGTTCTAAAAAAAAAAATGAACCGATAATGCCGTCAGACCAAAATCCACTCCAAACAGTGACTTTTTCGGAATGCATTGGACGCTCTTGGATCCCATGCGGATTAGTATCGTCCCAAATTCTACAATTTCGTTTGTTTATGTACCCATTCATCCAGAAATGAGCCTCATCGCTGAAGATGATTTTTCTAAGAAAATTAGGGTCAGTTTCCAACTGCTCCAGAGTCCATTCACCGAACACACGTCGTTGTCTATGGTCGTTTATCTACAGTTCCTGCGTCACATGATTTTGTGCGGCTGGATAATATTAATAATCTTTATTACAATAATAACACTAGCACAATGAAATATAAAAAAAAATTCAAACAATTTGAGATTTAAAGTAGCATGTAGACAGACAATGAACATTCATATAAAGATTTCAGTATCATATGTTAAGTAACATTTAAATAGATAATGAAATATAAGTACATATATACATTCAATTATTATTAAAACAGTGATATTTGGTTTCATTACAGATACAAATACCCTAGTGAACAATTAAAAACAATTTAAAATAATAGATGATGGCCAATAATGTCCCAAATAATTCCACATATCTATACAATTTGTAATCTATTATTTTTTTTTATTCTTTAAGAGCTCTTTTAAAATCTTTCAAAATGGATATTTTTTTTATTTCTTCCGGTAATTCATTGAACTCGTGGAATCCCTTAAAAAATAATGAATTCATGGTACTTCCGAGTGCCGGTCTGTTTATATGTATATTATTAGAATTTCTTGTATTATAATTATGAATGTTTTTATTGAATTTGATGTAATCTTTAAAATATTCTGATACCATTCCATTTGCAATTTTGTATACTAGAGTCATTGTAAAATAGTAGAGTCTACTTTCAACTGATAACCAATTCAAATAATCAAGCATACTTTTTATGGGAGTACGGCGATTTGCTTTCAAGATTACTCTCATCCTCTCATTACTCTCATTGAGGTTAAATAAAAATAATAATGACGCACAATAATCAAAGTGTGGTTGAAAAATGGTATTGTAAACTGTTACTTTGTACTGCACTGACAAATTTTGTGCTATTCAACAGAAAAATATAGTTTTTTCGATATTTTCTTATGTATATATTCAAAGTGATCCAATTGAAAATCAAGGTATTTGACTGATGACATAACTTCAATTTTTTCGTTGTTGATATTGAAGTTTATACCGTTGATATCTAGAGAACTGTATTTATATTTCGTGGTGAATATCATTACTATTGTTTTTGTTACGTTTAACTTCAATTTGTTATTGCAAAACAAAATTGAATAGCTCTATCTAAATTCATATCGCTACACATAAGTAACGTATCATCAGCAAATAGGTTCATGAACACAGATTCAATAAAAAGTTCAATATCGTTCAAATATAAAACAAAAAAAATCGGGCCCAGAACGCTACCTTGGGGAACACCTACATCAATGACTTTTTCATTTGATAGTGCATCTTCAAAACGGACTTTCTGTTTTCTATTGTTTAAATAAATACTGAACCATCAATCCCATACTGAGCCAATTTAAACAACATAATTTCTCTATCAATTGTCTCAAAAGCTATTTTTAAGTCTAAAAATACAGCAATAACATATTTCTGGCTATCCAAGTTAGTTTTAATATTACATATAGCGAGCTGTAATGCTGTTTCAAATGAGAAGTTTTCACGGAAACCTGATTGATTATCTATCAAAATTGAATTTTTCGTGACGTGATGTAATGACTGATCATATACAGCAACTTCCAAAATGTTTTCAATTGGGGGCAAAGTATTAATGGGTCGAAATTCACTGGCTTTATTGGTGTTTGCTATTTTTGTAATAGGAATAACAGTATTGCTTTTCAATTTATATGGTATTTTTCCTGTGTATAGAGATGTATTATTTAAGTTCAGAATAATATGAGGATCAAGTCACGACGCAAAATTCGCCAAGTTGTGATCCGCGGATGGCCGAATTCTTGTGAGCAACGTGAAATCAACTGCCTCGTGTTCTCCTGCACACTCTCACAAACAGCAGGGATGTTTTCGGAAGATCTTGCGTTCCGTTAACGTACAGGTGTATATATTTTATATATTATATATGTGTGTATATTTTAAAATAAGATCCATTTTTTCATTTCAATCCTAATCAGAGTATTTTCACTGAATTTCTTGACAATGAATAATCTGAAGAAGCATTCAGAAATATTTCTTATTTTGTTCAATTCCAAATCTAATCTGGAAATTGAAAAGAAAAACTGTCGGAGATATGACCTGACCCGAGGTTGAGCCCACGATTACTAGCATACTAGCCCATAGTTTTAAGAACTACTCATAGTGGTTAGAACTCAACAATCATAGAAAATTAATACATTATTCAGCAAGCGAGAAATATGGAAATTAAGACGAGAATAAACTTTTTCAATGCGAGTCGAAATGTCGGTTGAGTAGAATACTCAGTAGATATCCCAAATAAGAGCTATATCAATAAATGTCATAAGAGAAAGCAAACTAAAAAGCATTTGAAAAAATTTTCAATTTACAAATACAGCCAGTGTGAATTGAACCGACGATCATTGCCAAACCAAGAGCTCTTTCACGGCTCCTTCATGGATATCCTTAGAAATTAGCGTGACAAAGCTGAGTTTCAAACCATTCTGATTTTGTTTTCGAGTGGCAAACTTTTCAAAAATATCAGTTTTTTGCACATCACACATTTTTGGGGAGCTACACTCTTCTTACTTTCCGGGTACACGTTTTTGTTATCATTTTCCGTCAGAAACTATATATTTTGAAACGAACTGTCAGTTCAATGATCGAATTTGACGTTCAAGAACTTATTTTGAAGTAGGTAAATTATCAAGGCTTACTTGTGATTGAAAATAATTGAAACATAACTAAAGTGATGAATTTTCTCATCTGTGATTGGCATTATAAACCTCAATTCAAAACTGAAGAACTATAAATTCATCTACGCTGAATGTAAAAAAAATTATCATTATCTTTCGACATTCCCATACACTATTCGAAAGTACTCAAATCTGACAACTACCCCTTTGAAATCATTTTCTTGTTATTTTACATCCAATTTTCGATACCGGTTTCTTTTCTATTACAAACTAGAAAAGGAATCCTCGCACTAAATGAATTCTTGGGGAGTTCAGTCACAACTTCCTGCAAAGAAAGTATTGGTTTGCAAGTAGTCTAAAAAATTCCTGATTTATTGCAATATAATTCAAAATAAGTCTGACTAAGGAAGCTTCTATGTAGAGCATCACGTCTTTAGTGAAGTTATCATTGTGAAAATGGTTTTATCATCAAGAATATCTCAAATATCATTCAATAAAAAATCGAATCGTCTTCGATAATATCATTATTTGAGGAGGGGACGTTTTACGTTTGTATCTAGTATGATGTAGTAAATACTTCGCTATGACTGTAGAAATATTTCCTGAAAATGGGCCAATTATCGTGAATCGTGCTAAACATTTATTCATTCTGTCAACGAGAAAAGCAACTTCCTTTACCTCTATCATTAAATAGAATGAAATATTCCAATAAGAAGTCGTAAGAGAAATAACACTTTGTAATTGAAGGATTTGCATAAATATTAAATATCACCTCATTCCAGTGCAATATTTTAATAATTTAAATCGATGAATAAAATATTGAGTAACTTTACGATCATTCTCAGTTTGTATAAACATTTCAGAGTGAGGCAGTTATTTATCTTCGAGGTATTTTAAGAATCAGGAAGTAGACAAGATCCACTTTTATTTTCCATGATCAAGGAAATCGTCGACAACAATATTACTAACTGTAAATGAAATTATGATCATTATAATAGGTATTTTACTGAGAATCATTGAACTATGAATCAAGATGTTTGAGTAAATATTATTCAAATATTCAATGAGGAACTGAGTTGATGACATATATTCAACATGATATTATTAAAGAAAAGACTATATTGCTCAAAGAATACGACTATAATTGATGTTTTTTCGAAAAGAATAGATTTATAAATAACCGATTAATTATTGAATAATTGATAGATACCCAAGATATATATCTAGTATTCTTGACAATTCATAAATAGTTAATCAAAATTGGGGGAGTAAGGTTTTGGCTTTCTAATCAAAATTATAATCCAGATTCAAAAATGAACTCAAGACTTCTCATAAGAAGGCCACTAAAGAACTTTGAGTGATGTATACTTACTACATGATTTTGAAGGTGAGTTCTGTTAGTATTCTGCCTTTTCTTACTGGAAGAGTTGAATAATTTGTATGTATAGGTTACTTATCTTTGGAAACCTAACAAGCCATCAGTGTCGCCATTATACGGAAACTATGAGAGATACGAAGATGGTTAAATTAGGGCAAAGTTGTGCATTTACCTGATTAACAATATGCCGTTGAGAAAGTTTTTAATTCCGAGTGTATCCGGAGATATCCGGAAAAAACAGAAATTTCTGAAAATTATTTTTATTTTCCCGATATCTACGGATATACTCAAAATTTCAGAACTTTCTCAACGGCATATTGTTAGTCAGGTAAGTGCACAACTTTGCCCCAATTTAACCATTTTCGTATCTCTCATAGTTTCCGAGATCCCAATGGTGAGGATCGAATTTGAAACACCCTTTATATGATACATTTTCAAAATGAATTTCGATAAGAAATAACATTTGTATTGGTATTCATTTCAGATTCGATGATTGAATAATTCTAAAGGGTCCAGAACAGTCAGTATTGTGAAATAAAAAGTGCCATTGTAGAGTCCAATTCCAATAAAAAATAACGGGTTAGACCCAGTTGATCTTTAGCTCGCACAAGCCTCGACTTCTGAGGGTTTTCATTCACGAAGAAGATTTTTGAGATATTTTTTATAGAAGGTAGTATACTGAGGTTCTAGGAGCAAATTCCATAAACAGAGATAGACCCATGGTTGCTTCAAAGAACACGATCATTACGGAAAAATATCATTTGGCAAAAATTTTGTCTGTCGTTTTTCTATTTATTTTTTTCAATTCATCACTAACGGAGACTATAGGGTGTTCGGACTCATTATTTTTAAGTTTACACGATTTAGAATTGTGAAATGTATCGAAAAGGAATTCTGTCGGATTTTCGAACAACTTATTGGTTATATGATGATTTTTCATTTCTATTACAGGATAATGACATCAATGTTGGAGAAATAAATAAAAAGATGAGATGTTAAGGAGGAAACGGTAATTTGAAGAGTTCGTGTTTTGATTTTTCAGTATTATTTCTTACAAATTTTTTATTGTAAATAAAATAAATGGAAATTGAATTTTTTGTTCAGTTTAATTTCAAGGTGATCATCAAAATAACAAGATAAAAATTCGGAAATATATAAGGTACTTGATCAAATCTAAGTATCAACATTCGATTAAGGTACCATTTCCTTCAAAACGGAATATCTGAAGGTGAGATAATTTATTTATACCGACATTTATACCGCAAATTCAACCTAGCAGGTTTCAGTGCACTCAAAATGAAAAATTACAGTGAAAAATTCCTCATTTCTTCAATTACAAAGTATTATTCCGTATGAAATATGAGATCACAATTAAAAGTAATTTCTCGCTAATTTGGGCGATAATTGAATTGCTACCGGTCCCGGCGGAAAGGTTTTCACCAGTGTGGAGATCGGTGCACCTAAAATACTTTCTGAGGTCCCAAAAGACTTTCTCGCCTTGGTATTTTTTCCTATTATTTGATTATCACATCAGAAAAAGTCAAGATCAGTTTGAATAGTTTTCAAGGATAACAGGTTTTCATTCAAGAGCAGCTTGAAAAAACAAAACTCACTCAATTTCAACAGAACGTCTAGCTTTCGTCTTTATATCAAAACGACGCGACGCTGGAAATCTTGAATACAATATGAAGGAATCTTAGAAATGTTAAAATACTCACAAGTAAATCGAGTAAATGGAGTTGTAGCATAAGGTTTGACACCAAACTTGAATGACATATTCATATCTGAAATTTGTCATATTTATCAATTATAAAATATCTTTCACTCGATTAACTTGTAAGTAGGAAAGAAAGGTTTTTGGCTTTTTACTTCTCCATCTGGTAAACTTCAGAAGGAAAGAAAAAAGCTATTTAATTCAAAATGAACTATTTACAAGGATATGTCGATCATGCATAATTCAGATACAAACTGGAAGAAACAACTACTTCCGAAACAACTACTTTCACATGAACATTGAATTATACGAAAGGAAAAGTACTTTCGAAACAACTTTTTTCATATTACTAGTGAATTATATGTAAATTTTATATATAATTTCAAAGTATTTTTACTGCATTCAAATGTTCCTTCAATAAAATGTAGGACAACTTTCTTCTAAAAAATATCTAAAATATATGTCTATGACGCTGAGTGACAGAGGTAAACACCCATTTATATTGAAAATATTAATAATTTTTTACTTACATCCTTGACAGATAATAGCAAAGAAACAATTAAGTTTTCAGAGAAATTGGATGATTGTGAAACCAGTGAACTTCAGTAGTGTGTTGCAGATTCTCGATGTCTTATACACTCGTGGATACGGCTGGGTATTATACTGATAAGGTGGTCTATATCCTGTTGGGGTATCTCATTTCACCCTATACTTCTAACTCATGCCTAAGTGCTGCCAAAGTCTGTGGGGGCTGTAATAAATTCAGCACATGTTCGATCGGTTAAAGATCGGGCGATCTGAGTGGCCATGTAAGCGGTTAATATCATGCTGATCCATGAAGTCTAGAGTTACTCTAGCGGTCCAGCGTTGTCTTGTTGAAATATATGGTTCTCGATGGTCTAAAGATATGGAAGGACATGAGGCTCCACTACTTTGTGAATGAAACGAAGAGCTGTCATGTTGCCTCTAATAAAGAGTAAAGGTGTCCTGCTATCATATTCAATGGTACCCTATACCATTAAACCATCAGTATGGTGGACATGCCTCTTCACATCAAACTGGTGATCTCATCTTTCACCACGACGCCTTCTTACTCTTACTCCCGTTCCGTGTTCTTCAAACCACTAATTCGCAAGCGCCCTAGTAGAAATGAACCAATCCCTAAGAGTCAAGAGTCTTAATCGACGATCCTCACGCTCTATTGTTCCTCTGCGACGACCGGTGCCCCTAGCTCTGTGTTCTTGGCCTTCTTGGGTCCATGCCTGATAACATCTTAGAATAGTATGCAGAAATCAATTGTTTCTTCTTGAAATTTCTCTAACTGAAAAACCTGCCTCTCTCAAAATGACTAAGTTGAGGAATACGACGAAGTCTTTGCACTCGAGGCATAGTGTTAACCATACGAAACATTTTACAACTAACTCTTCAACCGTTAAAGCACAAATAAGAATAACAATTGGAGAAATGGTAAATGGTAAATGGTAAATTGGAGAAATGGTAAATGCTCACACAAAAAAAGTTAAAAGACGGATCAGAATAGCTTCCAATACGGGTGAAATTTTACTGGCTTCAACATAAATACACAGCAAAAAATTATTGAAATATTCCCAATATAAATGGGTGTTTACCTTTCTTTGTCACTCAGTAAAAGTCTTGATATTAAGACGAAACCTAGACGTACTTTTTTTGAAATAACGTTTGACTAAAAACCCATTATCACCTTTTTTTCTTCAGCCGTTACTCCTGGACCTACAATTCACAATGGGCTCTTTCCAAAACATCCACCAGCTATTATGTTTACAACGGTCAACATTATTAAAATTTTCATTGAAAAAAGAATACGAAAATTTAAAAAAAATTTGGGAATTTAAAATCTTAGTTGGAAGATTCTACACCAGATTTTAAAAAAACAAATATTTTCTATAGTATTTCGTGGAATAATTGTAATTTGATGTGTATTGCAACAACTTCCAGAATATTATTGGGTAGAATAATCTCTCACAAAAGCTATATAAGATTGAATAAAAATTGGCTCTTTCTTGAAATAGTAGAAATTAATGGTAACGCAAATGGTGTTAACAAAAATAGTGATATTGAACATTTGAGCAACATTCATAGTTAGATTTCTATTAGGGAAAGACTATTTTTTATTCGTATCGGGTTAAAATAAACTTACAAGTATACTATTTCATCGCCTTCTCAACACGACTATCTTGAGTTCAAAAAAAGGAAAGTTTTTGTTGCTCAAAAATTCATATTATTATTGCACCTCGAATATTTATATTCGTATTCATTTGTATTCAAACTCTCAAAATATCAATGTTAAATTAGTGTGTTACAAAAGCCAAACTGAAACATTATCTTCTACATATTATACCTTCAATATGACGACTCGATATAGCCAATAACATCAAACTAAATTAATGAAATTAATTTAATTTTCCTAGTCTTACGATGCCGCAACAAAGAAAGATCGCATCAAAGTTCATTCACACATTCTAACATCTGTTCACCGAATATCTATAGAAAATCATTAGTAACTTTTTAAGCACATTGCGTCTTTGTGATCGACAGGTACGACAGCAAGCTGGCGTTCGCAAATGGTACCTAATATAGCAGTACTTCACCATCCTAAGAAGTTCTCATGTGTAATCAACATGGCAAATTGCAACTGGATTAACATTACTATACGAGGAGCTGTTAACTTGCTAGTAGGAATGCTCGTGAAAGTAAAAAATAAAAATACTGAGCAACTATATGATAGTTTCTGCAACCTTTTTTGAAGATCTGAATTACGGAATTATTTCGAAATCAATTTAGAAATATGTTTTGTAAAACAAAGACGATACTTGACTGAGTAAATTGTCAGTTTTCCAGTACATACAAAGAATATAACTTGAAAGTATTTTTACCGCATTCAGGTGTTCTTTCAATAAAATGTAGGACATCTTTCTTCTAAAAAATATCGAAAATATATGTGTATGATACTGAATCGACAAGTAGAAGAACCATCAACAATCTGAAAAAAGTTATGGATTGTTATTCAGGATCCTAGAGTGTGCTAGACCTTCCAACCGAAATTTGACAGTAGGTGAGTTACCCTTAATCTAAGCATTGATTTAATTTTACTTTCGACCAAAGACAGAGTAGTCCCGAAAAAGATAATCTATCATCGTATTTTCTTCTTCTTAAAGAAAAGCACAGCACTGTCAGTTGAACGGGCTATCAAGTCGTTTCAGCCTTTCAATTCTCCTTCTTTAAAACTGACTGGAAATAATTGTACCTATCCTCATAAAACTATAAAGAGCTAGTCTGGTGTGTAACTATATACCACCCAGTTGGTTGGCAGTATTGGGTATATATACCCAAAGTGGGTCGGAAAGACCCACGCCATAAATCGGTACGACCAGTCAGCCTTACATCCTTCCTGTTGAAAGGACTTGAGAGGATACTAGGCGGACACATCAGAAGAGTGGCATTATATGCATCCCCCTGAATAGCCATCAGTATGCTTATCAAATCAGAAAATCGACAGATTCAGCATTAAATAACCTGTATTCCAAATCTAACAGATTTTTCAGTAGAACTAAAATAGAGGTGATTTTAGAAATATCAAACCATATTTAATGTTACTTTTAGAATATATCTCAAGCAAGTGCCGACAGCTTAAGTTTGTATAGCCATCTCTCTTCGAAGTACCTAAGGTGCAAGCTATTATCTAGACAAGAGCTCTTTCTGATAAAACTTAAAAGTTAACTGTTCGCATGCGGAAGAAAAGTTATACTAGATAAATTGTGTTTTATCGCGTATTTTGTTGACGACGCATGTGTATTCTTCCGTCGTCCCGACTGAAGAGGATGTTCAGGTTTGTCTCAACCCTTTATTATTATTTATATACACAATTGTAAATAAAAAATATTCTCTTTGATTCATTTCCATTTGAGAAAGTATTGATTCGTTTTCAAATCTCAATGATCGACATATAGAAATCAGTTTTTATCTCTAAATGACATAATCACTAGTAATTTGAAGAGTAGGTATCGGAAAGTAGGCGCTGTACCGAACAAACGCAAAACGCCTCGCGAGGGCCCCTGCCAGAGAATGTAAACACACAATGTCAAGGCCAGGACTTGCCCTGTGGCGAAGCCCCCCTTTCTCTCCCCAGCGTATGTTACCGAGTCTTGTTTCACGCATCCAAAGAGAATGTGGAAATGCCAATGAAATGCAACTCTTTTCGGAATCAAACTATGTTTTCATTTTTTCCAGAACACAGGGAAACGACTAGCACGGTACAAAAAAATCTTGATTCATCACACATATTACTTTTTCATTTATTTATGTTAGTTTATGATATAATATGACTTATTTCATTCAAAATCAGATCAACTATTCTGATAAAACTAAAATGATTGGGTTTGTTATTTACTCTCCCTTGTTTTTTGAAAAATACAATATTATCAGGACGTTTTACAAATATATAAAGGCAATTTTTTTGGTCTGCCACGAAAGAAACGTTCGTTTCAAAATAATAAACAACAAACGGTTAGTACGCCACTTGTTTTTTATATTCACCGACAACACAATTTTTAAAATATAAAAGTGTCATTTCTAAAACAGGAAATTCTGTTAAAACAATAAGTGTTCATATGTGATGTAATTGGTCGATACTTGATGAAAATCCTTAACAAGTAACACTTTATTCTGAGACTTCCACTGGACAGTTTACAAAACCGCAATCGATTTTGCTCTACAATAGCTTCTTCCTCAAGCGCCTTCATACTAACTAAATTATACCTAATTAGTGCTGTACTGCCTACTATTACTATACTATTAGTGCTACTGCCTACTTGATGACTAATAATTTTACCTGAGTTCAAGTAAAAACTAATTAATAATTTAAATAATATAAAACACAATTTTACCAACTCATTGAATGGACATGTAGTAAATAAGTTACCAATTTTCGTATCAGTAAACAGATTTAACAGAAAGAAAGAAATCAATTCTATTTGGTCATTCAGTAAATTGTCTGATTTTTGTAATCTATCAATTTCCAAGCATTCAAGATTGAGTTTCAAACATTTCTCTTCCAAATGTAAGGACAGATTTCCACCAAACACCCAAAACCACAACAAAACAGCAACTGTCTCGATTTCAACAAAACAAAAACTTGAGTTATCAAAATAAGAAACATTTTGAAAACTTCATGTCGCTTCCGCTCAAAATCGATTATAAAAAACCACAGGTCTTTATAAAAACATCGTCTAGAGAAGGCATGATGAAAACCTGTAGTGGAAAAGACAGGAAACATTTCACAACAAAAAGCGCGACTCGGAGTAGTTTTTGTCTGTTCGGTGGAATTCAAGTTTCAAGTTTGTGTTAGTTTCAGTTTTTGAAAACAAAACCAGTCGTAAATGAGTCCGTTTGGTGAAAATCTGTCTCGATATTTCATAGTCATAATTGAACTCATACCCCTTGGACAAAAAATGGTTATTTTTAGGGAAATTTGTCTTCCCTTTTGGCCAATATAAAGTTTTAGACAAGAATTGTAAGAATGGCAATATCCTAAGACGCTTATTATCGTTAATTGAAGAGACATATACCTGGTGAATGACTTGTTTTAGAAGTTTCCTGGAAAGAATGGAGTTTTCTCTGGAATTACTTTTTGGAGCATGTATAGTATGTCGAAAACGATGAAGACAAGTTCAGTATCGCATAGATCAGAAGTATGTAAATTGACTTGTGGTTTTTGCCTAAACTTCATATCAGCCAAACAAAAAGAAACCTTTCCCAACGAACAGAAGATCATATGTGTAGTTTATAGGGGAATGGTCTCAACCACGACTGTGATGTATTACATTCGGAAGGTAAAGGTTTGAAACTCCATCTTTTGCAATTCTGAATGACCAAATAGACTTGAATTCTTCTCCTCTATTGAATCTGTACATGATCATTCACTGGGTTAATAAAATTTTATCATTTTCAATTAGTTCATAACTAATCAGTCATTAAGTAAGTAAAAAGTCATATGATTCAAATCTGTTTAAATCTATTTTCGTTAGCCAGCTGTCGCACCCCAACGAACGACAACCCTCTGAAGTCGAAACTTGTGCGAGCTAAAGATTAACAAGGTCTTACCTTTTAATGTGTGATTCCTAACACGGTTAGGTTATATAAATCAGTAATTAGGTAGAATTTGATCAGTATGACAACTGCTGAGGAAGCTTTTGCAATTTTATGAACTTTTGAGTGAAAATCTCACAATGAAGATGAGATGAGAGAAGATAAGGATTTATTCAACTACGTTACATTTCAAAAGAATGTTTGTAGCAAATCATATAAAAGATGTTAATTATGAATACAAATCTTTAAAATACACAGAGATATGATTAGATATTTGAAATAATTGAAATGAAAAACTAAAAGACATATAATATATATGTAAAAAGAAGCATATATAGGGAATAATGGTATGGGTACGTGTTGGAGTGAGCATGTTTCCGATTTGAAACATTTCGAATTTAATCATTGACTGAGTAAAAGCAGTAACTCGGAAGGAATTCCTTCTGGATGTCCGAATGTTACGTCAAAAAGTTTGACTTCTTGTGGATTTTAAGAAGGACATAAAAGAAATTCAGAGATGCAAGCGGTAAAATTCTGAGTTTCCGAAGTGAAGGTTGACACTGGTCTCTATAACCCATATCAGCTACAATAGGTATATCCCTTTTCTGTAGCCTAAAATATTAATTGCGTGTTACTGGAATACGGTATGGAGTTTCATCAAGTATCGGGCAATTTCATAATATGAATTACTGATCATAGAATTCCTTTAATATTTTCAGCTGCATTTTGAGGAAAATGAAACTCATATCTAAAAATGTTTATTCAATTTATAAATAATCATGAAGCAGTGCAACCAAAGAAATGGAAAATAAATCGAAAAATTAAATTCGAACAGATAAATTACTTACTCAATTTTTATCAACAATTTTATGTTAATTATCCATTGGTTAAATAATTAATGGAGAAGATGAGGGATCATAAAAACTATGTCATTGAAATTAATGAAACCGAAACCATTAATCAGTCTGGTTTCTTGTGCACGGTCAACTGTTATCCGAGTGAAAATAAATAATACAGTTATTCTGTTTGTGATTTACACAATGTGTGTATGATGTAATTATTCATATACTTTACTCGTTAGCGTTGGTTTTGAAATTGCGACTTTAGTAACTAAATGAAATGAACTAAGTAAACCCAAGAAAATGTATTCAGGAGTATTGACCATTGAAGTGACAAATAACCTCGACCTAAATAATAACAAGAAGAACATTTTGAGAGTTACAGAAAAATGAGGGTATTGCTACTGGTTGAATCAAAGGAGGCGCTTCAAAGAATTTAGGAGTGTCTCAATATTTTATCAACAATCAGGATACTGCAATTTCTAAACCAAAAAGTTGATAATCCTTTTGTGGATCCAAAAGCCATCAGAAATGATGCTATATCGAAATGATGTATTTGATGGATAGGTTGTGTTTCTGAGCAATGAAAAGTAAAGAAAATATGATTAATCTCATAATTCCACAAAGTTTCGTTTTGGTCCCCTCTTTTTAATTATACACAATTTATTCCTCTTTTTCTCAAAGCAAAAACTTTTCACAATTCAATTGACTATATAAGTCCTCCAATTTTCCAGCAACTAATATGGAATAATTCAATAAGCCGATTATTCAACAGGCCAATTATCCAACGAAAGAATATGTTTTCAAGAAGAAAACAAATGTTTGTAAGGCAAATGGAGTCGGATACTTACAGCGAACAAATTAGAAATATATATTATGTTGTACAGAGATTTTTTTAAACCAATCAAATCAACCTGTTCCTGGTGAAAAAAAACAATTCAAACAGCATTACAGTGATCATCACTTCCTGTAATGTATTCTTCCCTCCTTTGAGGGTGATTTTATTACCCAAATAATACACAATGGTTTCACTTTTACGTTTATTTTCCAACTACAATACATAAAACAATCCGTTGCTCTTCGAGCCTTCTGTACATAAAAAACACCAGTATATAAAATCTAAAACTATTCATTCTCAACTTACAGGATGATTCACACTAATATCCTGCACTTCCATTGTCATAATAATCGATTAATCAACGAAGATTCCCAAGAACCATCGAGAAGTTCAGTTTTCAGGATTTTAAAATAACCGCAACTCTAACAAATTTAATAAGTCCATATTTTCTTTGTTATTGAATTTATTTTGGATTGCTTTAGACCTGAATAGGTCATTATAGTATTTTGGAGGAATCGAAAGCTTTACAAATAGAAAAACTATATTCTTTGAAGATATTATTCCCTATGATGAAGTCTAAGTTTAGGAGTCTTGAGGTTTCACCTATATAACTTTTTCCACAGGAACAAGGTATATTGTGAATACAATCTTTCTTTTTTTAACCGTATTTTCGGGTTTACTTTGCGTTAAAAGATCTCAAAGTAATCTTAATAAATATGAAAATATTGCACTCAAAGCTCTCAGATCCGTAATATTAAATTTTTTCCCGCAGATAAGAGTAATGCAACAGTTATAGATTCCCAAGAATATGAAAAAAAATTAAGGCAATCGATTTCAGAGGCAACATACGAGGTACACAATACAGATTCCATTGTCACGACAATGATTGTTTATAAAAAACTGAAAATACACAAACAAAATTGTCCTCTGAGACCAATTGTCAACTTTTAGAACCACTAACACATTGAGATCTCTTTTGACACAAACTAATCCCCGAAAATACGGTTGAATTATAATCAAACAATGTCACTGTCAACATCTTTTTGTGATTCCTGTTGCAAATATTTCAAGAATTATTTTGGTTTGAAGATACATAATGGGAAAATTCATCAAAATTCAAGAAATAATACCGATATTCCTATTCCCGAAACCATCGATGTTTCAAAGAACAAAAATGCTCGCATTCCCTTCCGCAAGAGTCTGTCTGCTTTAAAAAGTAATCGTTTCTAAGAGGATACCAAAAGCTGCCACTCATCAGTAACTTCCGATCTTTTCTGGGATTAGACTCTCCTCATACCACAAAGAAACGGTCAGTTGAGTTTGTCATATTGCTTGAATTCCTTCACAAGAGAGGAAACTCTGGATGGAGATAAAAAACCAACGTGTTCGAGGAACAAGGAAAGAAGAAAATGTACAAAGTCCCTATAAATCTATAAGTTCCCCCGTATTTTAGTAATTTATTTTAAAAAATTCACTCCAACGAAAAGATTCAGAGGTAAATTGAATGTTTCCATTGACTTTTCTTCAGATGGATTAGATATGAGCAATTATGCAGCAGACAATGTGGCTCCTTGTCGTTATACTCTATATGCTCTTTCGAATCACAGTGGGACTACTTACAACGGGCATCACACAGTATATTGCAGACATCCACATAGTAGCACGCGGCATGAATACAATTTCACAAAATCGCTTGTGAATGATGAGGCATATGTCCTCTCTTATGATCAGGAGGGAACAAAGCAACAGTGTTTTTTTTCTTATACCTTCTTTTATAAACTTAATTCTGTGAATTGATTTGTATTTCATGATTGTTTCAAATGAAATGATTTTAAAATATCAAATTGAACTTTCCAGTAGTTTATATTACCTACGCAGCAGTAAATTTTCGGAATAAACTTTTCAGTTTGCCCTACCTATACTTTTATTTTTTCAGATTGTGTGAAAGGTTATAAACCTTAAAAAACAGTATAAAATACAAAAAACTACTTTTGAAGAATGTCACAGGAATAAAATATCACATATTTAATTTTCAGATTGTGGAAGATTGAAGCTGCAAAAATATCAAAGAATAGACTTAGGTACTTTTTAAAAAAAATATTTTCGAGAAAGCCAGCGAAACTTGAATAGTATAACATGATTAAAAAATTTCTTTCACCATCTAGATTATTTGTTGATGATTAGTTTCAGTTAGCAACAACACGTCAACTCAGACAGACGAATGTCGAGCATCAAAATATTTTTTTTCGCAGATGAATTATGTCCTCCTACCCTTTCTATCTATTTGTTTTCTCTAATAGTTAGCGAACAGGTTCTGCTGTAAAAATAGTGAGTACAACTTACGGAAGCATTATTTGGTACCGCAACACCTTTCTTTGGATACTTGGAAGGCATGAATATAAAGAAAATGTGTGCAAATGATCAATATTACAGCTGATGATGTAATGAGATTATATGGTATGCATATTTAAATTCAATGACATTTGAGATTATAATAATGTACTTGAATTACTCGGTAGGTATAATTCTTGCCTTTGGGCTTGTTTTATGATATAATTGACATTACATTGTTACAAATTAACACGTTACAGTTTTTCTAGTGAGTTTACTGTAGTGTGAAAATTAACGATACAGAGAAATTCATAAATTGCAACTTTATCAAAGAGAATCATTTGTAGTTCATGAGGATTTACCTTTCGAAATTATTATATCAGTGAATCGTTCAAATTTTTGACCAACTTTTCAAAATCCGGTCTGACTGATGTCCATTTCTTCCAGGTCTTATAACAAATCCCAAGAGAAAGTGACAAAAATGGGAAATGTTTATTATTGATTGGGAACAGAATTTTTAAAATTCGATATACATTTTTTTTTCTCGAAAATCATTAAAGTAAGAAAGAGAAAAAATATGTAGGAAATATTCAATTGTTTATTGAATAAACAATGAAATTTGAAATAAAGACAAAGTTTTTTCAGTTATCAAAGAGCAAGTTAAATTATAAATGAAAGAATAGTTCCTTAATATAAATTAAAAGTGGCAAAAAAATTTGTTGATTACCAAATCCATCTTTAGGCGATAATTTTTTCAAACGGTTTTTTTTTTCAATCATAATTTGCATTAAAGTTTATATTTCCAAAAAAAATGTTTGAATTATCTTATAAGAAAGGCATTTTTTGTAATAATTTTTTAAATAAAAATTTTGTAGCTTCTGATCATTAAAATACGGATCGATAGAATTATGGAAAATAAAAAAATTTCGATGATCAATGAAGCTTTTCATTTTCTAACCTAAGTAAATTGTTAATAACGAATTGAAAAATTACTTTTTTTTAATTTTTCTAACAGAATCTATTCTGTGACCTTTCAAAAATAGCTCCAAAAAAATCTCAGATTTGTTATTCAATAATAATCGCACATGCAATGTTCCTGTTCAAGTAAAAAAATGTGGATTTAATAATGCATAATCAACTTACAATCACGATAAAAATTTTTTGACCACAGATTATCGTTCATTGATTTATTCAGTAGGTGCCTGAATTTTTTCAATTCTTCATTTTGATTCTCAATTTGAGAATAGTAATGAGAGACTAATATTTTTGATTGAAGGTCCGAAGTGTGGTATTTTGCACAAGCAGCACTTACATTTTGTCAAAAATCAGGTACATGCTATTCCGAATCGAGGACTAAAACGGAGGGTCTCGAAACTTTGAAACTTCGATGTGAAGAAATACAAGTGTCGGGAGAGGTTAAATATCTGGGAGTAATCCTAGATTCCAAACTGACCTGGAACCAACACTTGGACAGGATGAAGAGGAAAGCGCAGGTAGTACTGATGCTCGCCAGACGCACCTATGGAAAAACATGGGGGCTAAAACCAGACATGGTATATTGGCTATACACGATGGTGGTTAAACCCATGATAACATACGCATCTCTGGTCTGGTGGCCAAAGATGAAGCAGGCGACCGCCATCAACAAACTAG
>WOGO01001006.1:9164-19814 GCA_015342085.1 Leptinotarsa defecta | reverse complement strand
ATATAAAAACTGGAGGCTAGAGAACTACAATTTGGGCGGTTGGAGGAATCAGTAATAAAAGACATTAAAATTTAGACTTACTAATTGGTAACAATTTCAGGCGACTTCGCCAAAATTAAAAACAGGTTAATTCGCCAAAATATACAAAATTCATGCAAACGATGTAGAATCACGAAATCAAGTGAATTCCTGTATCGGGAGAAGAATTAAGTCTCTCTCTTTCTGTTTTAAAAGTAAAACAATCTTCTGGTGAATTCGTCAGAATTTAAAATCAACGAATTCGAAAGCGTATTGCGATATTTTGGCGAATTCGCCAGGAAGAAAAGACTGGTTCGCCAAAATATTGAAAATACTTGGGAATGAGAGAGATTGAAAGTTTTCTCTTCAAGTAAGAATTCACCTGAATAAAAAATGATTTTACGATTCCATATGACTCCAGTTAATTTTCTCAATTTTGGCGAAGTCATCGGTTTCAAATTCTGGCGAAGTCATCGGTTTCAAATTCTGGCGACTTAGCGATAATGTTTGACATTTGGTGAAGGTTTTAGTCTTCATGATTTATTGTTTAATGAGACATCTAACCGGATTACTTACCATTTTATCACTTGATTCGGAAACAAGGAGGTGTAATAGTGTCAGGGAAGAGGGAGACCGACATATATACATAAAAAACGTAGACACATATACATATTTTATGGAAAGTGAACTCTTTCAAACTGCAATACAGCCTGTCAATAGAAGTCTCCGTTGGTTTCTTCAACTGATGAAGCTTCGATATACGATATCATCCGTGAATTTTTTGTTTTTATTTTTCCAAAATTAGTGTACATCAATTGTGAAAGGTTGAGTTTTCAGGAATCTACCATGATTTATTTAAATTTCACTACAGGTTATTCAGAAGGTACTATTTTAAAACAACAGGACATCACAAACACCTCATGTATAACAAATAAAAATTACAATATTAATTTTTGTTTTAATATCTCTGAGCATAACATAGAAAAACCATATTGACTTCGTTATTCTTTGAATTATAACCTTCTTTGTCTTTTTTTCCATTATATCAAGAGAAATATATTGACTTTAATTTTTTCATTTGGAATATTGAGTATTAGTGGAGATCCTGCTACCAGATGATGAAAAAAATAATCTTTATTACCAGTCTCCTGATGTAAAATAAGTACCTGATCTTAAGGTATCGAATATCATCATTTTTTAGAGGAAACAATTATATAAAGTAACACCAAATCAATTTCAGATGTTAATTGGTCAAGCGACACTACCCGATTTTCGACCCTGGGGTCCTGAGTGCGAACCCAATTTATTTTTCTCACGAGGATGTATCTATTTGAAAGTGGGTTGATTTACAGGACTAGGATTATAACTACATTAACATGACATAACTACATAACATAACTACACAGAACAGAATGATCATGACCATATTAGTCAATACCGTTGACAGAAAAATAATAGAGCCTAATAATAATGAATTATCTTACTGTGGGGTATAATTTCTCCGGAATCTTTAGTCCAATAGTTGATGGATTTGGGAAAAGCTTGTGAGAAACATTCCAAAGTGACTTGCTGATCATCGTAAGCCCCGATAAGCTGATATTGGATATATACCGATGGAGAAACTGAAACGAAAAATAGGTGATGATTATTAACCTGCTCATTCATAAATCTATTCGACGTTACTTGCATTGAACAAGTTCGTGATGGATAGTAAATTGACTGCTCAATTTGGTATATCTATATCTATACTAATATTGTAAATGTCAAAGTTTGTAAGGATGGATGAATGAATGTATTTATGTGTGTTTGTGGCTCTTTCACGCCTAAACGACTGAACGGATTCAGATGAAACTTTACAAATATACAGCTTATACATCAGAAGAACATATAGACTACAATTTTCAAAGATTTTGTGTGATTTTGGTTATAATATAACGATAAGTATTAAGTAAGCCGGAAAAATTCTTGCGTTTTCCATATTATTTATTGTCCTTAATACACTTATTTGCTACATTGTTGCGAAATCGTTCAAAATCCGCAATCTCGAGTTTTCCACATTTTCTATCTCTCTGCCAGCGAAAATCCTATTTTTCAATATCCCCCATAGAAAATAGTATAAAATAGTATGATCTAGTGATCTTGCGGGCCATCTTATTGGCCCATTATTTGTATCGAAATGGAAGGACATTCCAAGACAATTAATTGAAACATTTATTGCGCCAATGATTTTTTTGTGTAAATAATTCACTTCATTTCAATTTTCATTACAATTATAGTGTTCATTCGGGATGTCATATCTTTTTCTGCTCATCATATAATATGTTTTTATTGTAGATATATTTCAGATAATCATAATATGTTTTCTGATTCGAAATTCATTATAGAAAACGATCTTAGCAATGAAAACATATGAATAGAAAAACTTTCGAAAAACTCTATAGTACATAGGGAGATGTGAAAGTTGCCATTGTGTTTTTATTTAAATCAGTCAACCAATTTTCAGGAACGTAATTTAAAAAGGAATAATTCAGACAATTATAATCAAATATGACCGAAACATCCCGAAATATGAAATAAAATTTAAATTCTCATTATGAAGTTAACGTCTACGATTCAAAAACTGAAACAAAAAATACAGGTCTGTATTTAAAATTTCAAAGATGGGGGTGGCCCTAATTAGATGACACCCTATACAAAAGATTCATGGACATATTCTCACAGCCCACATCAAGTGCCAATAGCAAAATGTGGATAGATTTTCAATATGTCTGCGAATAAAGAAGATATAGGCAAAAAAATTATTTGGAATTTTTTGGTTTTTCCCGTATATCTCCAGAATCAAAAGAACTATGATCAATTTTTTTACATCATTGAATATATATCTAGTATACGCAACTTTGCTATGATTTAACCGACACTCTGTATCTTTTTTTAACAAAAAAATGTTTGTCGACAAGATATATTTCTTATGACATCAAACGTATATATCTTTCTCTCTATCTCTCTCAAATATCGTTTCGTTCTGATGATCGAAAAGAACAACATCAAGTGCAACACCGGAGTCTCTTCAATACTATAAAAGTAACATGAGTAATAATGAAGTACATTTCGGGCCGGGTTATGTCGATGGCCATACACCTTGTGTCATAAACATGTATACCCACCAAGCGACTGAGTTAGACTTAGGTGTAAAAGACATAATTCCAGGCCACGACGAACCCACCAGTTTCCGACTTTAACCTACTCGACCTGCGGCTTCGGTGAGCCGAGTTCCTCAATGTTGTTGAAGAAAACTCCATGCATCGGCTTATCCTTCTGTTGCCATGGGAGTGGAGTGATCTCTGTAGCGATTATATGAGCATTTTGATCAACGGGTCCCAACTCATTGGCAGAGTTGTGGGTCTTTAGGTCGAGTTGATGCAGTGGTGAGTCCACTTCACCACTCCATACGAATATGGTATGGGGTTGTTGATCTCTTACAACAGTTCCGATGACCAGATCTGTCAAAGTTTCTATTGATACTTTCCGCGGAGAGAGGTCTCCACTACTGCTACCTCTTGTGGTTGCGTTGTTTCAACTCGACGTAAATGAACAACTCTTCGTCATCCAGAATGTGTAGGACATTTCCATCTACGAGCTGTACATCATCTTCGGAATCCCTTTATACGTCTTTTTTCGACGTATAAAGTTCAAGATAATTCATATAAAACCAATGATTGATCTTATGCCGATTTCCGTGAGTGTCACAATTATACTATTTCTGAGTGCAGCGGATAATGGCCATACTGAGATGAAGAAAGGAAGGAGACTGGAGAAATTGCCTTCCTGAAAGTTACCCACTTTGTTTGTCGACGCACACTTGAAGGCTTTTTTCTAATTTTTTGACCATTTTCTGAGATCTTCAACACAAACATAACATACCACATGCGGGGCCCAAGAATTATCCTAATCACCAAGTTTAATTCCAAAATATGAAACATTGATCTTCTTCACAAAGTCAGTAATGATTTTTTGATGTTTTTTAATAACAAACTCACCACAAATATAACAAAAACTGTCAGCAGAGTACTTTTAATGAGCACATGTACTAGAAACCAGAAAGTAAGGTTAAGTTGACAGTAAACAAAACATCAGCTGTGAACAGAACAATATAATTCTCTTTTTTATGGACAGTAAATGTATTTCAGTAGTGCTGCCAGCTCTTCTATATCCTACACAAATTTTATTTTACAATTTTATTTCTAATAGTATAACAGGCTGTTAATTTCTATAATAAATAAAAAAATTTAATATATTGATGTGCAATTGTGGAAAAGTGATACGGCTTAATAAGTGTCATATTTGGATTTAGCACCCTACATAACAGAATAATAAAGTGTTGGCCTGCGTTGGCCTGCGTTATCATTCAATACCTTTTTTCGTCTGTGTCTGAGTGTGGTCGTTTTTTCTTGATTGTAATTGAAATTTTATCTTTGAACTGGGTCAAAACTGATCTATTTGATTTTTCTCACCTCACTATCTGTTTTCTCCTTGTGAATGATAAACGGGATGCTAATTGTGAGAATTCAACTAAAAGAACCCATATACCACTCCTGTAACGATCCTTTCTATCGATAAGTTCGTGGAGGGAGACATTAGCAAATTGTGATTTCTTTTTTGAACTTTTTCAAGGACTTTATGTATTTCTTTCAAATATCTGTCGCAACATGGCGTGTATTCTAATGATTTAATGATTATATACTTTCAAAGAGTCGATATTTTTACTTTTTGTGCTTTTCCAGAGCGCATAAAAAGAAAATTAATTGGCATCGACTTCAATGAAGTTGCGTGAGTGAGAAATGGGCCTTCACAAAAATAGACTTTTGCAGTAAATATCAAAGAATCTTAATGTTGACTTGGGAAAGTGGTTTCGCCACTATTTGATTATCTTCATCAAATATGTACTTGTGATGCACTGTTTGGAACTTTAATGAAATGAATAAAGACACTTTTGTCTAATTAACACTAGTTGATTTCATTTATACGACCGGTTTGACCCCATTATCAAGTATAAAACTGAAATGTCAATTTTGACAGGTAAGATGTAATGACAGGTATTTGAAAGACAGGTAGGGGTTGTTACACTTATGAATTCATTCCCTGGAATTTTCAGTGTTGAATTTTAAAGTTGGCATTCCGGTTCGTCCAACTACCTATCTGTCAAATACCTGTCCTTACATCTTACATACTGTTTCTAACCATTGGTGCAGTAATGAATGTTACTGGAGTTTTTAATCCCAACACCAAACCGTTATTTCAACACTTCGACACGTGTTTCAATCACCAAGTGATCGTCTTCAAGAAAAAGATGAAACTTCCCCTTTATCTTCCTTTCAAAGATTATAACGTGATTGAAACACTAGTCCTGGTGTTGAAATTAACTGTTTGGTAATGAGATTAAAACTCCAGTTTTAATCTTATTATTAATCTCATATTCATCAAATATATTACTGAAGGAAGTAGGGATATCATAATTTACAATTTGGAGCTTTCGTGATAATTTCCGTCGATCGCTCGTGGAGCACTGACTTTTGAGCATTTTGACTTTTCCAATACGTTTTTGCTCTACCCCATGTACCGTTTGTGATGGATCAGTCTCCACGAAATTTCGCAAATCGACGTCGAACGATGCGTTCATTTACATTATCATTGTCAAATGTCTGGTTGATTTTTTGGGCTGCTTCGGCAGGGATTTGGTTCGATTTGAATTTGTATAAGCAACTGTCGAAAAATCGTAATAAGCTGAAAAGAATCGAAAAATAAAATTTGGAAAAAATGATTAGCATTATTGTATAGTCGATGTATAGAGTACATAATTGTTTATGGATCTGTATATACCATGACACAGCAGAATGAATATTCATTGAGGTATAGAACTACGAAAAGACGTGACATTGAAACGGGTAAAACTTGTGAAATAATTTATTATCATCAATGCCATAGAATGAAAGTCTCTACCATTTTTTCAGTGTTTTTATTTTTAAGCGTCAGAAATATGAAAAATGTATGAGAAAAAGACTGACATTATACAATCAGTTTTATCCATTTTCAGTGTCTTTATTCCCTTCAAAATGTGGTAGAAGGTGATATACGACTTCCCTAATCGTTCAAAGCCTTTAAATAATATTATCAATGTCGCACAAACTAATGTTCTCTATTTTTACGACCATCAAAATATGAAAAAAATATAGGAAAATAACTTACATTGTACAACTAATTTTATCCGTTTGCTAACGGATGGTGGGATTCCATTGGTCGCTATACAAAGGTATGATCCCATGTGGTCTCGGTTGACATGTGTGAAGTTCAGTCTTGGCCCAGCGTAGTTCAGAACTGCAAAATTGAGGAAGTATAATAATGAATAACTTCAAGCGTTTACGAGATCTGTTAAAAAATGAGGTGAATTTTCATTTATTTCAAAAACTATTTATTCATTCATCAATTTTTATTCCTTTCCCTTCGAAGTAGTTCCCCTTAGAAGGGGAAAACTTCGAAGCAATTTTGATATGCCGTTTTTAGTATGTCATCGAGCTTTCTCAGCGATTCGGTTTTTATCTCATCAATCGTCGCAAAACGCTGTCCTTTCATGGATTTCTTCATTCTTAGGAACTGTGACATCCTATATACAGGGTGTAACATAAGTACGTTAAAATATTCAAGTGACGTATTCCTGAGATTATTTTAAGAAAAAAACTCGATATGAACTTGTGTTCGAAAATGCTTCGTTTCGGAGAAACGTGGTGTTGAAATTGAGTTTTTTTGTTCGCTTTTTGAAAATAACTCTTGCAAAAAATAAGTTGTTTGCACAAAATTCGGTACCCGGGGTTTTTTTGACGTGGGAAATCATAATTTAGTATTAATTTTCATGAAACATCTAGTGGGCGGTGTGTACGCTGTCATTATTTATTTCAAATTGCCCTAACTTTTTTGACAGTGAACTTTTGGAGGAGGCGGTTCTCGAATAAATTATTGAACATCCAGAGACAAGTACTAGAAAAATTAGTCAAACTTCAAATGTGAGTCACATGACAGTTTACAGAATTTCAAAGGAACAGCAATTATATCCTAATCATATTCATCGTGTCCCGGCACTTACTCTTCGTGATTTCCAACCACGTATCGAATTTGCTCAACGACTTCAAAGAAAAGTCGAAAATCCTCTTCACAGATAAGGCTAATCGGACACAAGTTCATATAGACTTTTTTTCATAAAATTGTCTCAGGAATACGTCACTCGAATATTTCAACGTACTTAAGTTAGTGTGGCACTCTGTACATAGTACTTCTTTATATATGTATAATATACGTACTGACCAGCAATATGTCTGGGTGAGCGACAGAATAAAGAATGGGGAATATGGTGTTGATCTATTAATTTGAATACAATATTCTGAGTGCTAAGAAGTGCAAATTCATTTAAAGAATTGACTAATAATAGAAATAACTTAAGATCGGAAGACAATTCTCTGTACAGTTTGAAAGCAAGAACAAACCCTGTTTTTATAAAACTCTTTATAGATTATAAATCGTAGACTTCCATTTTGAATACTGGAACAAGTTATGTGGTGATTTCTCGCACATTTTATAAACAAAATCTAGAGGGAAAATATTTAAGGTTTTTTGTTTCAGACCAGGAGCCCGTGACAGAAATTTCGACCCCATTTTTTACCGTCTGCCTTTTTCAGAGGACATATTTACAGTCACAAACAACAGTATTATGCGTTGAACGAATTTTTTTTCTCATGTTAGACATGCTTAAACATCAACTCTAGTTTGCATAAAGAAAGCTTCTTTGACCACCATTTTACCGTCTGCCATTCATGCTACCGGAAGGCTAGGTTACGCAACCCACAAAAAAATAACTGACAGACGGTTACATGGTGTTCTGGCTAGAGCATGCATTTTTCATTTATCCAAAAAAAGCACAGCGTAGACTAACAGTAGCATGTCTGCACAAGGCAGACGGTTTGCTGGTGTATTAATAATTTATAGGCATTAGGTAATCAACCAATTTTTTTACTGTATCTCTGACAATTTTTAACCGTATAAAACTTGGTAAGATATTAACTTCAGTATTAAAAATACAGAAAAAAATTAATGGCAGACGAATAGACCGTGTTTATACCACTGAAAAATATAGCTGATAGTGAATCGAAAATAAAGTTCTCCAGTAGAGCTCAGTTTCAAAAATGTGTGTTTTAGATTTGCCAGTCATCAGTTTCACCGTAAAAGGTAGAAATCTACCAGCTGTGAACTTTATTATAATTCACGAGTTTTCTGATAGAAATGAAGACTATCATACTGAAGAGTGAAATTCAAAATTCAAAAGATATATTTATTAGGAGGTTTAAAAAAATTTGTCTGTTTTCATGAGTCTGCTTCAAACTGTACTATTAGAATGCATACATATTTAATTCATTTGAAATGAGCGTAATTTGAATTACTACACTTTTCACATATAGTATAGTCAGTGGGCATACTTGGATACTGGCTATATATCAAATCTTCGTTCAGTCCAGTCTCAACTCCCTTCACTGTAGGTTAATGGACTGACTCCTATCAGAAAATAACTACTCCCTTGGCTAATACCACGAAGGGCGTTGGATCATATCCGACAGGTGTCAGTGCAAGATTCTTTACTATGGTTATTCCTGCATATTTATGCTGTTGGCGATACAACTGCCGCAATAGATTTCCAATTATTGGAACACGCTTGCAGACCGGTTTCGGGCTGTTTGGCCACTCCTCAGGGCAAGGTTGTGTGTATTATCAATATTAAACTGTATCTACGCTCGATGAATAAACAATAATGGTGGTCGAAAACTATAAAGAGACAGCAGACCGGCTTCGTTCTCATCTCTGTTCCGTGCTGTTTCCTAAGTGAGAAGTGACACCGGTAGACGCCTGGCGGAAATAACTGATCTATGAATCCCACCGTGGACCAGCCTACCAAAACTAAATTGAGAATAATTATAGCGCTCAAATGACTGATACTAACGGTCAAGTAGTTGTGAAGTAGCTCATTTGGAATCTTTTTCTTGTTCCAGAATAAGCATTTTTGCCAAATACCAGAACTGTGACACTCTTATCACTACCAAGTTGACGTCTTCAGTTCACTTCGTCTCCTAAAGATGCCAACTTGGTTGGTGAAAGGTGCGTCAAGTAGAGTATTGCAGTTCCGTTGCTAGGAAAAAGTGCTTGTTTTGGAAATTCTATACGTTAGAGGTTCTAGTTTGATCTTTCATCACTTTCACTCATCTTTATATTTTTTTTTTGGATTTCATACTCATTTCGTAATGTTGAACATTTTCGCCTAAACCCTCAACTATTTTAAAACGGATTGATTTTGTTTTGTTTCACTCATGGAAAGAAATTTTTCCTCTCAATATCATTCTGTCACCATTTATTTAGATCTTCTGATAACTTTCCATTTCTCACATACGTAAGATAAAATTGCCATGCACTATTGTCCACAAAATCAAAATATTTTTCTTCATTTTCTGAAAAAGAAGTGCTGTGGTGATGATATTCTCACCTTTTGATTCATTTCTGAATTGAATTGGCTGTCCGTCTTCTCGTTTCCAGGTTATAGCAGGTTCTGGGGAGCCTTTAGCTATACACTGTAAGCTAACATTTGATCCTTCGTCCACAATCATGTCGGTACTTGTCGGATAATCCAGAATGTCTGGCGGCACTGCGGAAGAATCTAGATGTTAATTATATTTAGGTGTACCAAATGACAGAGAAGGGAATAGCGTATTAGTCATTGAGCGAGAAATAACAAGAAATACTTGTGAAAGATATCGCAAATGGAAGTAATATCAATAAATGTAACAGAAATCAATCTGAAAGAAGCATTCAGAGTTATTTTCTTTCTTGTTATTTTATCCAACTGATAATAGTTTGGAAATTGAGGACGAAAAAGTAAATAGCCCACGACCTATGACATATAAGCAGAAAGTTCTACCGCTACTCCAAAAAATCAGTGCAATAAATTGATGATTTAGTCGTTACTACGTGGTAGGAAAGCATAAAGAAGAAAAAAAAATTGAAACTTTTCATGTCCTAAAAGGACATTTTCAAACTTATACATTAAACTAAAAATGGTTCACTACATTAGCCCTTATATATCACCCCTGTAGGTACTAATAGAGGTACTTGGCTTGATTGAGTAACTAAATTTACAGATTATAATGCGTATGTGCCAATTAAAAAAAAACCGGTGAGTGAACTAAATCGATTTGATCATTTAACAGGTTACACCCCCAATGTTTATAGTAATAATAATAATAATACACTATTACATTCCTGACACTTAAGGTTATAAACTCCAGATTTCTCCAACTTGCCCACCTTATCTTTGGCATTGAAAAGGAAATCAGACAACCTAGCATGTGGTCTGAATCCTGTTTATAAAATTTGTTGTTGAACTGTAGATACAGATAGCGTATTCTAAAAACACTTTATTGTGTGATTTTCACTAGAAAGTTTTACAAAAACCCAACACGTATTCGCCTTACAATGGCTTCCTGGGGCGTGTCTTAATAACTAATTCTACACATTCAATGCTATATATATATATATATATATATA